>CAJVPP010000384.1:0-34091 GCA_910592005.1 Funneliformis mosseae | reverse complement strand
AATATTTGATTCGTTTTAGCATTTATTTTTATGTAACTATTAAAAAGACAGAATGCTTACTCAAACTTTAAATTAGTGCAAAATACTTCTATTTTTAGAGTATTAGTATACATAATAAGATCTACATTACTCCATGATTCTTTTATGTTACTGAAATCTTAAACTTTTTCTATTGGATCAGATTTGCCATGATATTTTTTGATTCGTAATTCTAGAAAATCAGTCTTAAGAGTACGAACAATCTCTTGTATGTCTTTTTCTGAGATAACAGATAAGTGAAGCACTTTTCTGATTCTTAAATGATAGTGAAGACATTTTCTTAGTCCAATCTCAAAGTTCAGTTAACACAATTTCTTTATTAGAAGCTAAGCAGAAGGTCTTATCTTTCTGAGGCTGATAAGTATTGTGAATAACTGAGAATGGATTTATTCTTACAAAAGGCCTTAATCTATTTGATATTTAGATCAGTTAGATCATTATCCATGATTATAATGCGTCTTGCATCTTAAACCAATTTATATAACTTTTCTATCGATTGTCTGACTAAATAACTCTGTGCCTGAGCAATTATAAACACTATTAAATCAAGCCACAAACTGTATTTGATTGAAAGGTATTTGCATTTTTTATTACATTTACAATTATTAGTAATATGATATAAGCTTTCTATCTGACATACTATCCTCTTGTGATCAGGTAGATTTATACTACCATCGATATCATAATATGATTTAAAATTAAGTCTTGTAGTAACAGCATTTGAGTAAGAGTGACGCATAGATAATACTAGTAAATTCACATCATTAGATATAGTAAGATACTCTAGAACATATTTTTTCTGTCTCTCAAGGTGTTCTTACATAGATATTGCCTTCATTGGGTAATAGTCTTATATATCTCTCCTCATATATTTCTATCACTGTAAGGGTTTCATTATACCTAACCTAAGATGGTATTTTTATGAAGGCTTTAGGAAAACCTAGACCCTTTATTCTGTAAGAAGCGGGAAATAAATTTTTATTCTCTTTCTGAATTTTTTTTGCAATAGATGGGTCACATTCAAAAAATCAGGATTGAAACAGATCAGGTAAAATTTAGTTTACTGAATTCAGCATTTCATGTAATTTATGGGTTGAAATTTAAGACTATAGATAGAAGTCACAGGTATTATCACCTAAATGGATCATTTGATACTAAAGAAGTTCTTAGATTATCTTCATATCAAACAGGTGAAGAAATTTATTGAGAAAATGAGAAAGATACTTAATATAGTATAGTAAATTTCTACCTGATAGATTAATATTAGATAATTTCACTAGTTCTAGCAAATTGGATAATACGTAAATCACAGAAGATATTTAGAACTTATTTGATATGTGCTAATACTATTTAATATATGTAGTCTTTTGCCATTTTTATATAATATAATTCTGCAGAAGGCTACATCTATTGGTAAAAAATATCTATTCTTACGATACTCTAGCTAAGATATATAGTTATATACTTTTGAGATGTAGGTTTCTGCCAAAATTTTATATAATAATCGACTAATGAATAGAATAATATTTTTTGCTCACTTCTCAACAGACAATTCAGAAGGGATTTTGGGTTAAAGAGTAATAGCTCTATACTTCTATCTTATTTGATAATTTATTACATGATACTTTGCAGAATATTTGAAATAATATTTGGTGCAATATCCCAAATTAGCATCAATAGGAAATCCACAAACCAGGCATAGTTTTTTTTTCATATTTTTTTCATATAATTTTCAATGTCTTGTATAACCAGTCGTACAAGTATAGATTTTCCTACAAATAGAACCATCTCTTTTGATATACTGACAAGTAACATAATCTATGTAAGTATTTTAGGATATAAACTCTATTTCACTTTTAATTTTATAATAAAATATATATTTAAATTATTCAGTATTAAGATAAGTCATAAATGATTTTTTATACTAATTCTATAAATATATTAGATCCACTGACTGATAAAGTTTACGAAAAAATATATAATCTTAAATCTAATCACATGATAATTATAAATAAACCAGTATACTATAAATTGCTACTTAAAGGATATATGTATTGGAGAGAAGAAAGGCTTTTAATTCCACCTTTACATAAATTGCTAATATTAAGAAGATATCTTACTTTCATTTCATATTATATCTGAAATATTATATTAAAAAGAAGTTTACTATCAGTGGTTAATAAAAAAATAAGCTTATTGCAGATTTTACTCAAGCTAATTGATACAATCTCACTTTATGTCAACTATTAAAATTATGCTAGAGATATGAAGAGACGAAAGCTTGAAAGAATAACATACTTATGAAATTCTTCTATCACCTGAATTTAGCTTCTTCAAAGTATAAGTCAAGTGCTTTATATGATGCGTTCACTAAAATAAATGTTTTAGGACTAGAAGAAATATTAGTTCTAGTATGTGCACTTTATTAAAATGTGAATTGATACAGATAATTCGTCTATAATCTTAGAATAGAGATTCTATTACTATGTATTTTTTTCGCATATTCTACTTATTCACAATTTTCAAATATATGCAAAACATATTTCGATTGAAACAGGTAGCCTTAAAGAGACCTTCCATAAGTTACATATATTTCCCTTTTTCTAACCCTCTGATAGTTTTTACTGACCATAAGGTAGTGAAATTACAGAATATTTTTTTCGAATTGAACTTTATTTCACTTAATATATTTTGAATATTATAGATTAATCTAACTACTACCATATATTCTACATATCACTTTATATCTGCTATTATAATCAAGTTCATTATAGATCACAAACTCACCAATGAGATGAATCTCGAAAAGCTTAGCCAGTATGCATCAAAAATACTTGAGCTTTTGACAACTGGTGTATCAAAGGAAGATAAAGAAAAAAAGTGTCAGGCTCGTGATCATCTTCAAAAAAGGTATAAATATAACAAAGAACAGGCATTTACATTAATTTCTCATGAGAGAGTTGAGTAAAGTAAAAGCCAAGTAATCCCCAAAGAAGGGGAGATAGATCAAAAGCTGGAGAAGTAAATATATGTCAAATTTCTAATAGTGCTTGTTCTGAGGAGACTATTAAAGAAATGGCTCAGTGTATTATTCAGAATAATCTTAGTGAAAGAGATGTAAAAATGATATCTAAAATCTTAGTCAAATCTGCTTCTGATCCTGTCATTGTCTTATTATATCTCTCTAGGCTTCAAAAAGAATTATGAACCCTTAATACTCCAGAAAAAATAATTACTGCTATCAAGATTTCAAAGATAACTAGAGCATCTAATAAAATCTAACAGGAGCATACTGAACAACGTAAAAAAAGGACTTCATTATCTGAACCACTTCTCGTTAGAATCAGTTAAGGAATGGCTAGATTTATATAATGTGTCTAATATATCTAATAAATAGACCCTAGCTAATGTAATGATTATACTCTGTATCACCCTGCTGAAGTTAAAAACTTGCGTATAGCAAATGGAAATGTAACTGGATATGCAAAAAACTGAGACTAACAGGATATTTCTCAGGTGTTTAGATTATTGGAAAAAAATGAGAAACGAGCAAGACAATGGCTTACATGAATTCAGGAAGTAATTATTTTTAGAGTGTTAAAAAATTCAGGAAATCTTGAATCAATATACTTAAGTTCGTTTCTGAAAAAAAATGAATATATTCCTAAATTTTATGAGTCACTATTTCCTAGTTCTTTGCGCAAATTAGGAGTGATATTTGCTTTTGTAATATATAAGCCTAAAAATCTGTCAAAAGCCAATACTTATACCAATAAAGCACTTTGTCACAGTCCTAACAATCATACTTCTCCATCTGATAGATATACTATAGTTAATTTCAGAAGGAAGTAGCAATCTTTGATCAAGTAAAACTATTTTGGATTTCTGATAAAACTAATCACATATGTGGGTTAGAAGGTTGGAAGGGTTAGCTTTGCTAACCTAATATCATTTATTAATTTTATTTTTCATTCGAGACAAAATATATCATATATAAAATATTACAAAAATAGTAATTGATTAAAAGTATTCATCTAATAATACGCTTATCGAGCAGAAAGTTATCAGATATACAGAGAAATTAGCCTAGTCATTAAGACTAAATGAGCAAAATGCAGAAGTATATAGTGCACTTTCTGGTGAAAATAGGGTACTAAAGAAACAATTGGAAGATTATCATTTCCAATATAATACTTTAGAAAGGAGGTAAAAAGATTAGAAAGAGATGTAGGATCCTTAAAAATTGAATTAAAAGATCTGGATAAATGTATAAATAAGGAAATTGTGATTAATTTAATATATGAAATAGCTTCTTTATCAAATATCAAAAAATGTAAGGATCTTTCCTATTCATCTGAGTCTTCTGAAAAATCTGATTTGGTTGAGATAATTGAGGTAAGAGAAAAAAAGGATGTTTCTCATAAGCAATAAAGGAGGACGTGATCGAGAAAGGTTAAGTAGGTAGTAGTTTAAAGAGATAAATCAGGCACTTTACATATTTTCGATCAAAGATATTAAATTTATCAGATAAATAATCAAAATAGAAAGTGATCAAAAGCATCTGATAGCCTTAACCAATATTCTGCTCAAGTCTACTTTGTCTAAGACTAGTTTATCTGAATCAAGCTCATCTGAGAGTAGTTCGTCTGAGTCTAGTTCATTATCTAAGATTAGTTCATCTGAATCAAGTTCATCTGAGAGTAATTTCTCTGAGACTAGTTCATCTGAATCTAGTTCATCTGATTCTGATATTGATGAAATAGTAAATATGATTAAGTATTAAAGGATTTGAAAGCATCTAGCTTAAAGGAAAGATCAGGAGAAAAATGCATATAATAAAAAATAAGGCTAATTAGTTATCTGACAAATGTCCAGTTAGTCAATATATAGTATAATCTCAGTGTAATATTTTTTTCCAATTAAAAGATATTCTAATTATATAAATAAAACAATGTATACAGATAATTTACTTGATCTTCTTCTACCAAAGATAATATCATTTATTCTAAAGTATCTTTCAGAATAGGAACTAAAGAATTCTTGCAGTATAAATAATATATGGGAAAGAGAGGTGAATCTTAAATAATGCAAAAGAATGGAATTTTTATTTAGGAGAATAGTTCAAGGTAATTATATAATAAAGAAATATTATTTGAAACTGAAAGAGTGTAATTTAAGCAAAGACTATTCAAAATGGCTTTTTAAAAATCTATTTCTTAGAGGATTATCATCTGAGAATGCATTTAAAGTTCTTTTAAATAGGCTAGAAATACTTGCGTTAGATGAGATAGTGGAAAGGCTAAAGCAGGCTGAGAGGTATTTTGCATGATTATGTAATTTCTCTGAAAGTGCTTTACTATTTGTTTGTTTAAAGATACAGCATATATTATTTATAATGCAAACAAGCATCTTTTATTTACCAGAACTATTAAAACATATTTTAAATTTCTTAACTGTAAATAAGTCACTCTATCCTGCTCTATTTGTATTCTAATTATGGTACAGATGTAGTGCTCCTATTTTATAGAAATGCATTGAGCTAAAAAAGAGTAATACATAAAAAATTTTTATGAAAATAATATGTGAAGAGCAAAAGTTAATTTATTGTTTGAATGTAACCTATCTAGAAATTTTACATTACTATCAACTTTTAGATAAAAAATTCAAAAGCATTGTGAGTCTGTTCTCAAATATAGTTTATTTAGATTTTACTTTTAGTGAAGGATTTAGCAATAAAATACTAAATCGAATAGCAGAATCATATTTCAATCTGAAATATCTCAACTTGCAAAAGTATAACTATGTTAATAATAGGAGATTAATAACTAATAAAGGTTTATATATAATCACAAATTCGTGTCATAAATTAGAAAGTCTAATCGTAAAGAGTTTTCTGAAATATTAATTTGTAATATTATTCGTTCTTGCTTGAGACTCTAACAATTTGACTTTAATGGTTGTAATATTACCTATAAAAATATTAGAGAAACTAAATTATATCTTAAATTAAAATATTTTGAAAGTATTGTCTATCAGTAGTCTTGCATTATTCTTTTATTATAGGCTTTTAGATTGTGAAAAAATGTTAAAATAATAGAAATTCAGAAATTGCTGAGTTCAGAATACTAATCATTGATCTAAAGCAATGATTACTAGCTCAGAAATTTTTACTGGATCACAGATTGAAGGCTACGAATATTATCTCCCTATACTTGTTAATTGCATTACATTTTACTAATAACTGCTAACAGCTAATAGCATTAATAATACAATATTTGGCTACTTCGCATATCTGCTTAGCCGTTATAGCATTAGTTTCTTTTAATACCCTTCTATAATACTTAAATATATGATGGAAAGGTATATTCAGCTTATTATCAAGTTTACACTCCTTTATATAATATGCTAAACTGCTCTTTTCGACTTTAAAATAAAATTTCATAAAACATGATTAGACATCAATAGCTACGTATCTGAGATTTTAAGATGCTTTGAATAGAAATCCTTATTATTGACTTTTATTGCATTATATTAATATTACCATTTTAAAATTTTTTCGAAGCTTGAAAGCTTTAATAATATTTGATTGTATATCTATTCAAGAATCCCTAGCTTTTTCACTTTCTCTATAATAAATCTCCAGTCATATTGTGAATTGTTAAAACCTATTTGTATATTCAGGCTAAAAGTTTTCAATATAAGGTGAATGCTTTTAGTAAATTGGTCTGGGATATGTATATAATTATGATTTAGCAAAGATCTGACGCAGTTTCAACATCGATAAGACAGATTTATTTTAGTGAATTAGGATTATTTTTTCAATAAATTGATATGCAGATCTTAAAAACATTAGATTCATCATTCTGTGTAGTAAAAAATTTATCTAAACTAAGTGAATTATATATTTCTATATCTTATATGAGAATCAGAGTTTGATCCTTCGTAAATGTTAAAGAAATTAGTGGATTGTTGTACTTGTCATCATTTATTGGATTATAATTACCTACAGATACTCAGAAAAGATATGAATTCTCTGATAGTATATATAAATAATTACTTAACGTTACTCAACTCAAAAGAGGTAATCTTTTTTCACAGGCTACTTTATGATAATAATACTGATAGTTTAGATCATTTGAAATTGTACACATTCTAACAGCATAGACTGCTTTTAATGTATTATATTGATCATAGTAGTTCCATATTTTTATACAGATATATAGTTTCTTTTCTGCATGATATCCTTGAAGTGAATAAGCGTTAATAGTCTCAATTCTAAACTTTGATATGCTATTAAGAATATTAGATAATATTCTTACTAATTTGGTCTTAAATATAGATAACAATATTTCTTCAGAAACTTTGATATCAAAGAAAGATCAGATACCTATAATATTTACAACTACTTTTTACCCATTAATCAAGCAACTACTAATGTGTAAAATATAGGTAGAAATCCTATTTATATATTTAGTATCATCATTAACTTCAGTAGGCATAAAATGTATGGTTGCTTGCCAGATAGGCTTTGTTGAAATATAGCAGTCATCCTATTATCATATTTTGCTATAATCTCATTATGTGATGGAATACTAGCTAAAAATTTAGCATTATCATAGCGAGCGATTCCAGTATGATTAGTTTAGTTAAAAATAGTTAAGATATGCATGTCGTTAATTTGAAAAGGTTTATTTTACTTTATAAAATTCAGAAATGTTTAATTATTTTTTTGATGAATGCAAAAAAGAAGCAATATTGAACTTAGTTAGCAAATCATAAAAGAAATACAACTTAGTATATCTTAAAAAGTGTAGCCTTCTGCGTAATCTATTATATAAAAATTGGTAGAAGCTTACACTTTCTAGACAAATACTCAGATATGGTATAAATAAGCCAGCTATAATAATACGTAATGCAATTAAAAGTGAAGATATCTGCAGAATTATTATATAAAAATATGGCAGATACCTTCACTTTTCTAGATATGTACTCAGGTATGATCAGTGATGTACATTTTTGATGTTTTAAAGATTTGTTGTCCTAACTATATGTTCCAACCTGTTACCTAAAGGTCCTATCTGTCCTATCTATGTCCTATCAGCATCTTATCAGTATCCTATCAATGTTTCATGACAACACTGGATATGGTGTAGCCTCTGCGTAAGACTTATCCTTCTTAGATATATATCTGAATATAATATGAAGGCTTTTTCAGAAATATTGGTACTTGGCTACTCTATCATTAGTATGAATTCAGAAAAGTGAAACTGAATATATATCTAGAAGATAAGTCTTCCTCAGCCTCACTTTTAGTATCAAATAGAAGGTCAGAAGTAGAATTAAACTTAGCCAGTAATATTGTGTAAATAAAAGTATTACCACTTCTTGTGATTTTTATTTTATATATGTATTATCACTATTATGTTCTCAATTGATTACAAAATGGGATAATGTATATATGAAATAAAAGTTATAAGAAGGTAATAGAAAAGTATCTAAAACTAAAGACGCAATAAAATTAACAAAAATTTTGACTAATATTATTTTATGATTTTGGTCAAAACTTTGGACATAATAATTCTACATCTAAGCTGGTAAATTAATAGAAACCTCTCTGGTATCTTTGCAATTCTTCACTAGTTCTATGACTAGAGTTCTGAAAATGACTCGTATAAACTCGCATATTTGACTCGCATGATTGTGCATAATTGTAAATTTTAGTTACACATAATAAATAAGTACTTTAAATTAAAGGTATGTAGGATAATTTTGACTCGAAACTCGATTCGACTTGAGTCATTAGGAACACTATCTATGACAACTTTAGGATATTACCAAGTCATTACCATAGTGCCAGCTTAGATCCTCTAAATCACATGTCTTAAAGATCAGCCAAAATTATGGTATAGTGCCAGCTGAAATTAATCACAAATTTACTATACTACCTAACACCATTTTTTTTATCACATTTTAGTATGTAGAAAGGTAACCAAATAGGCGTAAAGGATAAGCATTTTAATATAGAATCTAGCATTTAACTAGGTGCAGGAGGTTAGCATTTTCAACATAAAACCAGATATCTAAACAATTACAAAGGACCAACAACTCTATTAAAGAATTTAGCATATAAATAACTCAGAAATAAGAAGAAAAGTGTAGTATTTAGATTATATAGTGATAGTTAAGTTAAATGGTGGATGGTATTAGATTTATGGTGGTAAAAAAAAATACAGATAGCAAGAAAGATTTAAAAGGATAGTTAGAGTATAAAAAAGATACCTGATACATGAAAATAAATAGATTATATGGTGATAATTAGATTATATTATTTAGATTATATAGTGATAATTAGATTATATTATTTAGATCATATGGTGGTACTCAGATTATATAGTAGTATTTAGATCATATGGTGGTATTTAGATTATATAGTAGTATTTAGATCATATAGTAATACCTAGATTATATAGTGATAATATACAGTAATCTAAGGCAAGTGGAATACCACTATGTAATATAATTATATTACATGGTGGTATTCCACTTATGTAACTTGCAGATAATCTATTTTGCTAATATGATAATCTTTTTATATAAAACACTATTTTAAAAACTAATGTTAGTCTTGTATAGCAATATTAATTTTTAATATAATAAATTGATAAATTTTATTGTTATGAAGTGATTATGTATCTGTATTTTATTGGTTAATTTTATATACTAAACAGTTTAGTATAAAACATAATTGTTATATAGCGAATACACTTAATACTAAACTAAATCTTATAGAATGATAGTTTTATTATATCTAGAATTAACTATTATGCTAAATTTAATTTATATTGTAATTTTCTATGAGGTATTATTTTATTAAATATTGAACAAAGGTTTTGTTGTTTTTTCTTTCTAAAAAAATTATTTAATTAAATTAATAATAATTACAAATAAATTTATATTTACCATATTTTATTTCATCATTTCAAATATATTATAAATTGTATTTAAATGATATTTTAAATTGAAGTAGAACCTGTAAACTTATAGAAAATATCATATAATTCATCTTTTTCATGTTTTATTACAGATATTATATAATATACCTTTTTATCATCCATTTTTTTGAAATATTTCCATACATAACTTTTTTCACTTTTTAACTTCTTAATATGACAAGTAGGTATTGAAATTGAAGACCTTTTAGAAATTGAAAAAGGGGAGCAGATGATTGTTGGATTGAAGATCCAGATTGAGAGCCTTCAATATCTCTATACTCTAAAAACTCGTCGCTAAAAAATATATATATTTCTTAATTAATTTATTTATAAATTATTAAATTTATTTAAAAAGAATATATATAAATATAATTTTTACCTCAAAATAATAATAATAATAATGATAAAATTAAAAGGTTAAAAAAGTGAAAAGGTAGTATGATAAGTATTTTATTTAAAAACGATTAAAATTGTAAATATAATGCGTTAAAAAATGTTTAAAATTTAAAATTTAAAAATTAAAAAAGAAAAAAATTCTAATAAATAAACTAGGGATGTTAAGCGGTCCTAAGCGGTCCTAAAAGTCCCAAGAAAATTACAAAGAATTATATTTACAAGTTTATTATGAAACTTGTCTATTATAACGTTTTAATGAGCTACTAAATGAAAATATATAATAAACCCTCGTGGAATCCTAAAATTTAAAATTTAAAGACTTAGGACCGGGTCCTATATTTAGCGATCCTATCAAAATTTGCCAATTTTTGATGGGGTTACTTATTATAGATAAGTGATTAACTTCTCTAGAATTAGTAATCTCTTAAATCGTAAGGACCGGTTAAGGACTGGTTAACATCCCTAAAATAAACGGAGGGTTTACAACTGAATGATGCCTTTTGAATTTTCCGATATGAATTACACCTTTTTTAACTTTTCCGATGCGTCTTTACAAAATTTTAATTTAAATTTGGATGGTCTATGAATATTAATTTGTTGATGATTTTTTAATGGCAAATACCAATTAACCGGTCAAATTAACCGATTGATTTAACCGGTTAATTTATCCGGATAATTTAACCGGACCGGCAAATTCACTAAGGATCAATACGCCATGTTTCTCTTGTTGGCATGATACGTATTCATATGATACGAGATTCATACTCTGGTGGATGGGTTAATTTATCCGGTTAATTTAACCGATTAATTTCATTTTAATCGGTTTTATTGAATATCTCAACTGGTTAATCGTTTAACCGGTTCCAACCTCTACATTAAATGAAATTAATTTAAATCCATTTTATTGATAATAAAACCAAATATATTATGATAGTATCCTTACAAAATAGGATGTTGTTAATTTCTTATTATATTTGTTTAAATCGCAGCTTATTATCGAAGGTTCTATTTTTGATTATTTATTTATTTTATTTCATTTCATTTGTTTGTGAAAATATGCGAATTACAAAAATTTATTCGCAAAATGTGTAGTATGTGTACGGAAATGTTTGTGCGCGCATGAAAATTTTTTGTGAATTTTAAAAAATTGTGCACCCGCACATGAAACACAGTTGTAAGTATAGTATGCACTCATTTGAAAATTTAAGTAAACGATGTTTTATTTCAATTCTATTATTTACATTTAATTGAATCTTATTGATTAAATATATCATAAATATAAAATTATTACAAAAAAATAAAAAAAATAAATAAAACAATAATATTTGAGGATCGAAATGAAATTTAAAAACTTATATATATAATAATAATATTAAAGGAATGTTTCTTTATCCAGACTGTTCAAAACTTCCTTACAATATTTATTAAAAAAATCTGTAGATGGGTCGATTTCTAATGTTCTTCTATTGACCTCTACATTTTGACTCTCCGCATGTTCGTTCCCTGGTTGTGGTAACGAATTATCACGCGACGCGGGCGCATTATCTCCAGAATTTGAAGAGGTCGGCCAGATCTTTTCGTGTAAACTTTTTGCAAGATCAGATAATCTATTAAAACAATTTTTCTGATCATCGGACGCTTCTTTCCAAAGTTTACTTGAAGTAGTAGAGATATCACGAAATGCTGACGACAAAGTAGGATGTTGTGACGTTAACCTCGCCTGGTAATCCTTCCTGAAGATTACAAACGCGTTTTGTGGGCGTGGCGGAGGTTTATCGTTATTGAGTCTTACTTTCGGCTTAATCAATTCATTTAAATTAAGGAAAGTAAATCTTTGCAATTCTTCTCGTTCTTCCGGTGTGGTTTCTTCGAGGATGGTTTTTTGTATCATTCTTTCGTCATAATCATTGTTTTTAACATCCTTTGGACCGAAATCGATGACGGTACCATTTTTATTATACGGTAAACTCATTTTGAAATCGGAAAATTTGATGATTTTTTTTTAAAAAAAAAAAACGATTCAATGAAAAAAATAAAAAGTTTCGTTAAATAACCAAAATTTTGTGTAAATGTAATAGAAAAATTGGGATTGAGACATTGAACGAAAAGTTTTGATATTTATACTGTCATCATACGACTTATGGTATCATGCAATTAGATAATTTGCTCCCATCTTACAAAATTTCGAGACTACCTTTTTTAGAAATCAGAAAATGTATTTCATTAAATTTATTGAAAATAAATAAATTAATAATAGAAAAAATCAGGATCAAGATTCGTAATTATGAACCTTTGATTCCAATTGTGATGTTTCCCGCGTTGGACTTGCCCTTTGTGTTTGAGAAATTTTCTATAATAGGAACCGGATACAAAAATCTATAGGCTCTATATTTATAACACAAGAGACAAATTTCAATGATAGGCTGGTATTATTATGATAAGGGATATAAGATGAAACTTGTACTCGAAGACATTCCTCGTTAATGACAAAATTGGCAATCTATTCAATCTAAGGTAACGACAAATAGGGATTGAAATTCGGTGAATTGACTTTTTTTGACTTATATCGCGCAAAACTTTAATGCAAATTACACATGCCAAGGAACTTTATTTTTACAGGTGCTCGTAAACGCGTTCTCCTGTCACAATTTTGTAATTCGAAGTTTTTCCGACATCTGATGATAATCTCTGATAATAAATTGGTTAATAGTTTTTTTTTTTCTTCTTCCTAAGCTCCTCCTAAATTCTATGACTGTGAAATCTTTATTTTTACAATAAGGTCAAGGAAGGTCTTTCCATTCAAGAACTTTTTTCCCCTCTCAAAAATCGAATTATATTTTGAAAATACATCTACGAATCCACATAAAGTTTCTTATACAAGTGGTGGAACCATAGCAAAAAGGTTTCTCCATAGTTTGATGCTTTTACTATTAATAGAAACGTAAATCTTGTATAAAAAAGTTTTTATTTACGTTTTAATTAATTCCTTAAATGGTTATAATGGATATTTTGAAAAATGACAGGAAATTACGTAATCAAGAATTACCATATATGTAAAATAATTTACACTGCATTCAAATGACTTCTAGTTTAATGGGAAGCGAGGCCAAAGATCTGGGGGACCTCGGGTAAAAATATTATAATGAAATAAAATCAAAAGACTGGTATCATAAGATTTTACCAAAATATGAATCCTATCAATTTTCAGCACTTGTATCAACGTTAAATACTCCTAACAAAACTTTGGGTGGCACAAAACAATCAATGTTACACGCGAACTAAAATGTATTGATCACGTAAGATAAAATTTATAAAATTCACGAGTGAAAAGTTTTATTTTTTTAAAAAAAAAAATATACCCCTAAATCTTGTTAAATCACTGGAAAAAAGTATAAATCGATCGTTTGAAGTTTTGCCATTTTCAACTCCCATTTAGCAGCATTCCAATCTTCTTCATCCAATATATTAATCATGTCTTTTGTTTGATTTTTATACGTTATTACGTTAGGATCGATAACGACATTAAAACATTCTCGAATCATTTTAAGAACTTCTTGGAATGGTGTTTCTTTTAAAACACGAAGAATTCTTGATCCGCTCAAGAAGTTACATCTCATTTGCAACTAGATTGAGAATAAAAAAATTTTAATTTTGATTATACTCATTAAATCCATAAATTACGAATATAATAAAATAATACTTTGTACCTCATTTTCGTTACAAAGGTTTTGAAACGATTTGATTTGATCCTTTTCATCTCCAATGTAGACAAGAGAGTTTATATCTGAGAAACGATGATTATTTGAATTGGAATGTACCTAATTCAATCAAACGATCGTTTTAATTACTAATATTTCCCTCTTGTTAATGATTTCTAATCGCACGAACGTACCTTGTGTGTGAGGAGTTCGTTAACACCCTCCACGAAAAACTTTAAGGTGTTGATATCAACCCAATCAGCTGGAATAAAGATAAAAGAATGTGCATCTTGAAATTTACCGTTTGTAGGGTCCGCTTGCATTGAAACATGAGTTCCTCTATCGGTGCGATAATACTAATAAAAGCATATCGATTTTGTTTTTGATTGGCTTAAGACGCTAATAAAGACAATGGGAAATTATAAATAAATAAAATACGTATGATAGATATACTTACATATCTTGTAAAATTCTTTTTTAATTCTAAATGAACGTTTTGGTTTTGAGTTAAATAAAACTTAAGAACCTGATTTAAAGGAATGAGAACTTCGAACCGAGAATAATTTAAAGAGATGGATAATTCTAAAGAAATAAATTTTAAAAATAGACTTTGTTTTTGGTTTTTATTTTGACTATCAGAATATATTTTCTCGTTATTTGGTTTCATTTCAACTTTCTTAAAATCAATTTTTAGAAATTGATGGTGCCAATTTCTTCCAGTCGAACATACTACGTCTTTTTAGAAAATAAATAAATAAATAAAAGTAAATATATTGAACAAAAAAGTTGTTAAAAATAATTCAAAAAAAGTACAAAGATAGCTCTCAACGTTTTACCGTTACCGTTAGTTGTACCACCGCTCAACTTCCACTCACTAGGATCGTCTAGAAGGCTGCACATGTTTATTCAAAATTGTGCGAGAATCTAATGATAATATATACACACACTACAAAAAGGTGGAACAAAAAAAAAAAAAAAAATGAAAGGTTTTTAACGTTTTACACTGAACCAAGTTTGGTATAATTTTCATTTTCGGTTATTCCTATTACCGAGAAAATCATTTATATTTTCGATTTCACATTGTCTTCCTAATGATTAATTGCGACTTTCTGATTTATTTGGTTGGTGTGAATTCCAAAAAATTATTTGTCAAGATTTTCTGGGCTCGCTCCATCTTGCACAAAGTTTACAATTGAAGGTTTGTCCATTTGCAAACTCTGATGTGAATGTAGGTAAATCATTCTTGTTATCCTGTTTAATTTTCAGCCTGATCATAATTAATCCTGTCGGAATTAGAAAAAATATGACGGATACCGATGTCAGATGAATCTTAGATGCCGATTGCGACTTTAAAGTTGTGAGATATTTTATCTAATATAAGGGCTCCTTTTAAGGTTAAATCTCGTAGAAGAAATTTTTGGCATGTAATATTTCGGCTCGAATTATCTTAATTCTGGCCGAAACTAGGGCATACTTAACATGGACATTTATTTTTTATTAGACCAAATCAAAAAAAATAAAATAAAATAAAATAAAACATAAAAGATCAAGACCAAAATTTGATGTGAAACCAGGCTGATGGCATCATCCGTCAAGTGATAATGCTCATGTGGCGTAAGATTTTTTTAGTCGGTCTTTTTTACAAGCATAAGGTTTAATCATGTTTTGGCTAATTCACAACGTGACTGATAACTTTGACATCATTATAAATAATCGATAAAAGCATATAAAAAAAGAATGTCGATTTTCCCTTCTTTTTTTTCATTTTATCCAAAGAATTAAAAGAAAAAAAATGACTTCCTCAAACGAACAGAATTTATCTCAAGATATTACCATAAATGGATCATTAAATAATTCATCGTCATCAGCTGAATTAATAGCAGACTCACAAAAACGATCTGATCAATGTCAAGATCATGATTCGAAATTTGATGAAAGATCAAACGTTGATAAATCTTCAACTAGGACTGTTCAAGACGATGGTGACACCTCACGAATTCATTTTCATCTGAATGATTTTGGTAATAAGGTCGTTGGAACTGTCAAGGTAATTTTCTGCGTCAAAAATTTTCCGGCGATGTAATTACATTATATGATTTAGAATTAATTCGTGGATCGAATTTTTTAAAAAAAAGCATGGATTAGACACTGTCTTTGGTACGGTTATTGAACATAAAAATGATCACGAGCAAACTTCAAGACGTCCTTTAACTCTTCGATCAAGTGAATCGTCATCTCCTGAGATTGTTCGAGAACAAATTTCCGAAACAGAAGAGGTATTTATTGTATTGCATTAGTGAAAAAAAAATTTTTTTTCTTTTTCTTTTTTTTTTTTTTTGTTATTCATCAATAATCTTAAAATTCGAACCTTCATTACAAAATGCATTTTAGGAACTCCTATTTGTTTTCTCTTCAACATGATCCCAAAATTTATCATGAATAGTAACAAAGTCTATGATATCTACGTTTTTATTTTTTTTTTTAAAAAAAAAACGTCAAAGCTGTACATAATTAGTTTTATATTTTATTTTGTATTTGATAAAAAAAAAAAAGATTCATAGGGAAATAATGAACACTTTTATAATAATTAAGGATGAAAACTTATGAATACACGCATGCATCGATTTTAACAAATCATATATTTTTTGGTTAACCACACATATAAATCATTTTTTTTTTTTTATAATGGTAGAGTTATTGATGCATGAATGCTTAATAATTTATTTGAATGTAAATTTTTTTTTTTCACATTTTTTTTTAAAAAAAAATTAAATAAAATAAAAAAAAACAAATATAATACAGAATTTTTCCTAATTTACAGCAAAGAAAAAAAAAAAACTTTTTGTTGGTTTAAATCAACTAGTGAAGGAATCAGCTTGCTGACTCTTGTTGATCAAGGTAACTTTTTGGTTAATTTTTAATTTTTTTTTTTTAAATTAAAAGGTTAAATTAAAGGTTTGGGGTTATTGTACTTTTGGTAACATGATGATGAAAATCGAGACAAATCGAGATTGGTTCAACTCCTAGACCAAGGTATTCAACATTTTTCCAGATTCTTTTATAATTATCCACCGTCAAAGTATCATAAAATTTACCATCATCCCCATCATATAAATATTCTAGGATAGGTTCAAAATCTTGAGGGTAAGGTAAGGAAATGGTTATGACGTCACCATCGGTCAATTGTCGAAACGCTTCATTAAAGAAATATGATTGTAATATGAGATATTCCTTATGAACGAAAAAAGATTTCTTGTCATATCCATAAACTTGAAGTTCCGCATAAGCGGTTGACTTGTCATTATAATAATTTGGTCCCAACTGATGCAATTTATCTAGGATATAAGTTATTGGGATGCCATCAATGAACTGAAGTTGATGATGATCTTGAAAATCTATATTCTTTAATTCCGGTACAAATTGATCAAGTGTTGCTAACTGAGTGGTGGCGGTCATGATTATTTTAGTTTTTATTTTAAATGAATAATAGATAATAAAATTTTCTTTTTTTTATATATATATATGTGTTGTTGTTGTCGTTGAATTTATTGTTTTTTACGAGATGAAGATTTTTTCTTTTCCTTGTTTTTGAAAATGTTCTTTATAGAAGACAAGTTGTTTTTCTTTGAATTGTGTTGAGAAAACTTTACCAAAATCCCATCGCTTTATATTAAAAAAATTTTAAAGTTTTTAAGATTAAAAAAAAAATAAATATAATTAATAAGAACAATATTAGAAAGGGGACGAAAATCGGAGTTTGATGTGGAACAATCAGAATTTTCGTACGACAAGTAAATATTGTCTTTAAAAAGAACAATATTATTCATACATTATTAAGGACATCATATTACCATTGTTTTTTTTTTTTTTTTTAATTTCAACACGGACGTCGCCAAGGAAATTAAAGTTTCCCATGAAACACATTCGGGTAAGTAAACAAATAATAGGTTTTATTAGAAAGGAGATTGCGATGATAAAAATATAATATTCGAAATTTCCTATTCCGTGCAAATGGTCAAAAAGCATAACTTACGACATCGTTTTTACAATTAAAAAGGGGTAAAATGTACAATACATACTATAAAAGCGTAAAATGGTTAGACCGGAAATTTTTGAAGCTAGCATGGGTTTTTTAAACTGATCATTTGTATATCCCAACCCTTTATGAAATCATTTTAAAATCGGGTTATGATCATTACGTGCGCAGAATACACACCCCCCCCCCCTCCCTTAGAAGTTTACTAAGTTTTGAATTATGCAGAATTGACGATTGCACTTAAATATATTGTATTCTGAATGGTTCATTGATAGAGATCATGAAACGTAAATGTGTTTCAATTTTGGTGATCACAAATCACATGCTTGCAAACAAATAACAAGTCGAGTTATTAGTAAAATTGTTTAAAGCCCTGCGTTTAACCTAACGCTTCAACAGCTTGTATCATTTTAATATGTTTCTGCTTTCATCATTTGCAGCTTTTCAATGGTGAAGAAACTAATTGTATCATCTTGTTAATAGTTCAAGGATTATGATTTGACATATCGGGTACCGGAATGGTATACGTAAACCTTAGAGAGAGAGAGAGAGAGAGAGAGAGAGAGAGAGAGAGAAGGTGCTTCTTCTCGGGATGATTCTTCAAAGTTGAAAAAAATGTAACCGCTCATAGAGGATTTTCAATGATTCATTCATTACCCTTTAATTTAATAAAATTAATTATAACGCGCTATCTAAAATTGATATCCGATAATAATTACAGGAAAGCAACCTTATTGGAAGAGGCGTAACGAACTTTTCACGCATCCTTTCATTCTTTCACGCGTCGCAAATAAACAAATAAAAAACCTTCTCATTCACTAATTTATTTGTGCGACAAAAAATTTTACAATAAAAAGTAACTGAGGATACAAATGTTGATCTTTTTTGTTTTCGGAATAACGCACCATATGTAATTAAATAAATGCTCGACGTTTTTTTTTGCTGATGAGATCACTGTCGATGCTTTTTAATCTAATAAAAAATATATGAAACGCGTTATACCAAGTCATTCTAATTTTGCGCAAATCCTGCTATAATACAATAAATTAAGGTTTGTGTGGTCAAAACAGCAGCATTATCAGATCAGAACCAATACTTACTAATTTGACTGCTCCGTATTCCGATAGGAAATTGAAGATTACCGTTTTTATCCAAGCCGAGCCGAGGTATTATTGCCTTAACGCGATAAAAAAAAAGAAATTTTAGAGATAGAAACAAATCAGGTTAAATTATCATGCCGGTTGTATATATGTAAACTTAACTTATGATGAAAAGGGGCGTAAAACAAGAAAATCATATGATCACAAGGGTTATTTATTCTTAAAGTTCGAGCAAGATATTTATTTTCTATCGTTCCCTCTCAAATATCCGTTCAAGTTACTCAAGTTACCTGCGTATCTAAAGCACCTTGAATTTAATAACCCATCGATCTGGATGAATGCTAACGCTTGGAGACATGAGAATTGTTGATATTTATATCAATACCACTTTGCGATTCGACGAAGAAATCTTGAAACGGATTTAACAGGCGCATTTAAAATCAGGTAGATCAAAAAAGTAAAGGGTTCTAATTTGAAATTGCTTGTGTTAAAATCACGGAATTTAGGAAATTATAAATAAATATGGAAGTTCATCACTCTCTCTTTTTTTTTTTTTTTTAATGTAGTCAGTATAAATACTTTCACATGATCAAAGATGGATGGATATTTTACTATATATAATCGCCGGTTTCAATATACTTTTTTTCTTTTATTTTGGTTTAATTTTTTTTTTTTTTTTCTTTTCTTTACGAATTTTTACGAACAATCATCCTTTAAAACGGGAAACAAAAACAAAATTTACCTCATAAGAAAATTTAATCGGTCCTTTCACGTAACAATCATAATAAATCATATCATTATTTAACGTTTCTTCATAAAAATCGTCAAAACAACTACAACAAAAAAAAAAAAAAAAAATGCCAAAGTCACAATTTATTCATGAAAACGGTCGCTTGTCATCATCTCTTGTTTCCCAAAATTTAAAGGATAGGAAACCCATTTCCGTTCCCTTTCCTCCTAATGTTAATCCAATGGATTTGATAAAACCACGAAAAGACGGCAGACCTCGTAAAAGGTGTGCCAATTACTTTTTAATCTACCGTATTCAATTTGCAGAAGCTTTACGGGCGAACGGGTGTACCACTCCATTAATGACGGATATTTCTACGATGGCGGGTGACGCGTGGAAGGAGGAACCAGAATTTGTTCGTCAGTATTATAAGAATGTGGCTAATGAGGTTAAGAAATTACACGACGATTTGGTCAGGAAAGCTGCCGAGTCCAAATCATTAGAAGTTCCCAAGAACGTTATAGAAAATTCCCACGAGGTGTCTCCTTCACAAGTAAATTCGATGTCAAATTTCATGCAAATGCAACAATCTTATGTAATTCCTCACGATATAATTAATGTTCCTGGTTATGGGTATCAACAGTTAAACTTTATAAACGGGAACGCTTATTCAAATTATAATGACATGTTCTTTCAAACTTTTGATGGATCAAACTTTGGATTAGTTGAACCAGAATCAAATAATTGTTACGAATATTTTTACAAAAATTAAATTACCGTGATTTTATTTTGTTTTTGTAATCATATTAATTTAATACATTCTTTTTAATCCATTCCTTTTTTTACTTTTGATGGATCAAATTTTGGATTAGTTGAACGAGAATCAAATAATTGTTACGAATACTTTCACAAAAATCAAATTACCGTGACATTTATTTTATTTTGTTTTATAATCATATTAATTTTAATTCATTCTTTTTAATCCATTCCTTTTTGTTGGTTTTTTACTTTTGATGGATCAAAATTTTGGATTAGTTGAACCAGAATCAAATAATTGTTACGAATACCTTTACAAAAATTAAATTACCGTGACATTTATTTTATTTTGTTTTCATATTAATTTTATACATTCTTTTTAATCCATTCTTTTTTTGTTGATTTTATTTTATTTTATTTTATTTTATTTTTTTTAAATATCTATTATGAGTTTGCTTTCTAAAAAATAATTCTTAATTCTTAAAATTAGCAAGTAAATTCGCTACACTCGTTTATTGACATCCCCCCAACTGTATTAAATAAAAATAAATAAATAAATAAAATTACACGCATAACGTCGCAGATAAATAAATTTCCTTCCTATTTTTTATTTTCTTTTTTTCTTTTTTGTGAAATATTTTATCTTTGATAGTCAAACGAAACGCATGGTGTTACAATCATGTATAATCCCGACCCGAAAACTTCGGAGGTTTCTCATTTTGGATCTCCGTCAACCGATCATACGCCAAAAGAAAATTTAATTTAGAAACAATTCGTATAGCCAATATTAAGAAACTATTCCAAAAGATCTTGACTAAGACAAATTTGGTATTAATTAAAATAATATTTGGGGGAATAAATCTACTGGTATTTTTTTTTTTGTGTGAATAAACAACCTAAATCGTGAACCTTAGAATCAAATATTTAATTATTTTTTTTATTCGATCGAAGCCAATCTAAAAAATCCTAGCTTTGAATGATATAAATTTTCAAGCCTGTAGTAAAGAGGGAAAGTCGCGACAAATTGATAAATAGATTCTTGACCCCGTGGACATCGCGTAATAAATTGGATTACATACCGGGGGAGGACAAAAAGTATTGCATGATCATGAATCAGATAACTTTTTAAAGAGTAAATGAGCTATATTTTTTAATAACATAATTGTTTGATTTAGAGTAATGCAAAGTGTAAAATCTAATTTTGAAAAATCACTACTTTTCAATTCTTCGCACTTTTGTACAGTATGTTCTCGCTAAAGGATCAGCTTTTGTAAGCTATTTGTATGTTTTTACTAATTAATAAGCTTGCAAGTAACCACATAAGGTCAGTCAATGACATCTTATATAATTTATGATTTCAGAGTTGCTGGACCCAATTTTTTTTACTGTAATAATGGCCATTTTAGCCTTTTAACGAAAATAAAAATGCGCAATGTTAAAAAAAATAGTGACTATTTTAAAATTCGATTTTACGAATTGCAACATATTAAATTAAACAATTAATAAAATATGTCATTAATGCAATGTTCCTAATAAAATATCAGTTACAAATGAAAAATTTACTCAATATCTCTTGCAATACTTTTGTCCTCCCTTTACGTGTTGGGAGATAAAATTCAAAATAAAGAAAATTTGATTATGTGCGACATTATTATATAAAATTGTAATTTTTAAAGTCAAATTCTCCACACTTTTGAAATTTCAAACAATGGTTACCTTTTCAGGGTTTAAATACCTGTTCGTAATTATATTTGCAACTTTAGAAAAAAAAGGAGCCGCAGGAATGACATTTAACTTTCAAATCGAAAAACTCGAGAGATTTATCACCAACACAACATACAAGATTTGGAATATGCATATGTGCTACTCACCTGATAGAATTTAACAAACAAAAAAGCGGAAGGTTTCGAGATTTCTTTATGATTTGTTCGCCGCTTTTAAGCTGCTTTTTTTTTTTTTTTTACATTTTATAATAATTTCCTTTCTAAGAATATCATAATAAATCATTCGACGTAGAACAAAGTTAATTTTTCCATCCTAAGAAAGACAGCAGCAGGACTTGTTGTTCTAATGTTCTAAGGCTATGAACTATTTTGGTATACGGTTTCTATTTGAAGCAAATAAAAAAATACTCGTCATTTAAATCAGTTACCTTGTTCTTGATTGTAGGAAGATAAAGAATGTATCACAAAAACATTGTTTTGTCTAGTTCATTTATGTGTTGCAAATAAAAAAAAATAATTATCTTTTTTTTGATACGGTAGAGCATAACGCGTTCTCTAATAAATAATTAATTTACCGAAAAAAGAATCAAATTTAATATCGCTATGAATTAATACACCAAATCTTATGAGCCATAACAAGACATTTAATCAATATTTATTTTATTTTTATTTTATTTTTTTTTTTTTTTGAATACGAATTCAGAAAAGGTTTACGATAAAACCATTATTGTTCAAAAAATCCTTGTCACTTGTGATAGACAAAAAATAAATTAATCCTTTCTTCTACACTTTTTAACATTGATAATTCAAAGGAATGTTAAACAACGATTTTAAATTTAATGATGATCCTGTACGTTAAGGATTAGTACAAAAAAGAAACGGAACGAAACCGCCGCGCTAAACTTCAAGGGAAACATTTACCTTCTCGAAGATTAATACTTTTAATTACTAATTCAATAAACGAATGTTCAAAAACTTTTGGATTAATAATAACAAATAATAATTAAAATAAAAAATAGAAATGTATTTAATATGGTGTGGCTGGTTGTTCAAACATCAGCCTTTTCCAAATTAGGCACCCAGCTATTTATTCATTCTCGTGTGCGACACAACATTCTGAAGATCATCTTCCCTTGGCAATATAAAAATACTCTACATTTTCATTAAAACAAGTAAATAAATATCATAAAATACGTTGATAACAAAAAAGAAACCCATTTATTCTCTAAAATCATTTTCTTTTTATTTTTTATTTCAACAATGACAAAAATAAATTCTCATAAAATCTTGAAGCGTAAACTTTTGCAAAGCATAGATTCTCAGCGGATTCCCTCAACATCATTAAAGCAACAACAAAAAACGCGCAACATAATAAGCCCTCCACCGAATTTGACTTTGCCATTTCCACCTCACATTGTTCCAGAAAACTTAATCAATAAAAAGTCGTGCAAACTTCCTTCTAAACCACCAAATGCTTTCTTCATCTATCGTAAAGTTTATACTAACGAATTGGTTGCTCAAAACATGCGATTTAAAATGACCGACGTTTCTTCATGGGTCTCAATTTCTTGGAAACTTGAACCTGAGGAGGTCAGGACAAAGTATAAAGAAATTGCAAGGGAGGTTCGAAAAATCTATAAGCAAACAAAACTCGATGCAAATGATGAATCAAACCCCTCATCGGTTAATGTTAATGATTCGTCAGATTCATGCGCAACTCAACCTTCTTCAACATCTTTACCAATTCATCCGCTTAATAAAGATCACTTGAATTCCGATCCAGAATTAATTCCTGGATATTTCGTTTGCGATCCATCAAATAATACGGAATTACAAAACCCTGTTGTCGATAATGATTTTTACTATTGTAACAACGATTCATCGTTAAATTCTTCTTCTACGATTAACGATCCTACTTTGTCTGGATCATGGCAGTACGAATATTATAATTTACCCCCAACGATTTTTGAAAATATAAGCGCTGAGTTATCATATTCTGAAAATATGGAATTACCAAATAACGTTACTACTCAATTTGAAGCGGAACCTTGGGTATTTGAAAACTTTGATGTTTTATATGAAAATACTAATACGTTTGAAATGGGTCATCAATCCTAAGGAAAAACAAAAAAACAAAAACAGCACAACATAAATATTATGAAATTCAATTATATAAGCAACTTTGTAATTTTTATTATCTAGGAATACTCTTTTTTTTTTTTTTTTTAAAAAAAAAAAAAGCAGTCTATACATTTGTAAAATAAAAAATTTTTTATTTTTTGAATTAATGAGCTCATTAAAGTACTTTTTTGGTCAGTATAATGAACAAAGGACATTTCGGCAGAAATCGGAAGTTAGGATCATATAACTTATGTCTTGGAAGGTGACATATATAATGTGAAGTTAAATGTTCCAATTTAATTTCAAAATTGATTTTGTTGTGGCTTATCGATTTCACGCGTTAAAAACCAAGAAATGTTTCGACATTGAAATTTTTAGAGTAGAAATATGGGATTTTTAATGGGTTTCGAATTCACAAAAGTTTTCCAGGTCAACACATACACAAAATGGCAAAATGTATCATCCGACTACTGGAAATTTGGTCACTGGTAAATATTGCATACAACTTATGCGCTTGTTTCATAGCATTCAGAGATTTATTTTTAAATGAAACTTCATTTTATTTCACTAGCCACATTCGAGTACATTTCGTTAAAGTAAACAAAGCTGCACGAAGGATGAGCAATTCATTTTATATAAATTGCCTAGAAAGGCTTATTCGATGCACAAGCCACATCATCCACAGCTTGCAGTACGTTATTATTAGAAAAGCATCCGCAAAAGTTTCAAAATATAGAAATTTATTGTCTTATTTATTCATCATTCATTTACGGAAGATGAAAAAGATGCAGAGTAATATACCATTCACCAGAAAGGAATTCCTTTTACGGATTTACGGACTGTTGTTGTTAATCTCACTTCGCGAACCTTATTTCTAATGTTCCATTCTGCAAATAACGCTCAAATGGCATCACATAATGGCTTAAAAGAACAAATAAAAAAAGGAAGTCTATGAATTTTCTCATACACAAACGTAAAAAAGTTGCACATGACCAAAGGTTCCACCATTTATATAAATAATTCGCGCAATTTTACATTAAGGCTACCATTGACAAATTCTTCTTCTCGTGATATCATATATAGTAAAGGCTCTTTTCTTTTCTTTCCATTTTTGAACTTAATGGAAGTTTCAATAAAAAAATCATATTGTAAAACGCATAATTTCAATTTTGTTTTATGTGTTTATGCGTAATAAGGTGTATAAATTTCTAAATGGAACAATGCTAAGTCCTAATTGATTAAAAGGATGTCAACAAATAATTATAAGATTTTACATTATTGAAAACGGATTAAATGGATCCGAAGATTCGATTCGCTTAAAGTAATAAACCCATAAAATTTATTTATTTACGTTATTGTAATTTCTCCTTGTGATCTAACTTGAAACCGAACGATACGTTTCCGATGAGAATCCGTGTGATTTATAATTTATCAATCAGTTATCAATTTTTTTTTCTGCAGTATTGGTACAAAGAACAACGAAACTGTCTTGTCGCGCAAAAATTTTAAATGGAAAAGTTTTATTATCATTTAGGCAATGAATATAACTATATTGATGGCACACTATAGTATTTTAATAATTAATTAGAATTACTGACGCGTAGATAACGATAATCGATCGCTTTATAACGAATCATACGTCTAATATAATGTCCTAATCTGTGATCACAATCATAATTACTTATTATAAAAAAAAAATGATTTAATAATAATAATGCACTTATTAAAATAAGGCTTTTTTGTCGTAAATCCTCCTCGTAAATGCTATATTATATCAATCCGTTAATATAATATTAATATTAATTACGTCATGCCTTCCTTCTTTTATCACGTGATGCAAGTTACTAGTTGAAAATTTATCTTGCGCAATTTTTCTTGGAACTTTTAAGAAAAATTATAGATTATCATTATTATAATTATTATTATAATATATATTATACATACACATTTGATTAAGCTAATGACTTTGTCTAAAAATATCATTATAATGTATTTGTTAAGGTAATACAAAATCATTTTTGCCAATGTTATCGCATACCATTAAAACCATAACAATGCTGTTCCGTTTACCACTATTGAGTAATGGAAAAGTTCTTTGTATAATACCAATCGTGTGATCACGAGCCAATCCAAATTTCGAAATAGTGATTTATTGAATATCAAACAAAACAAACGGAAATTCCATCATAAAATAACTTGTTTCGTTAGATATTCCTTCCTATCAATCAATTAGCTAATGGACTTCTTTGCAACTTCAAAATAATCTTAATACACAAAAGTTTTGTCCTTTTCTCTTCAATACAAATGTATATGTAAAAAAATAAAAATAAAAATAAAGAAAATATAAAAAAAAAAATAAAACTAAAGCTTATCTAATCGAAAAATTTAAAAATATCAGAAAAACCAAAAAAAAAAAACGAAAAAAATATTCAATTTCGAATATTCGAAATAATTTGATATCCCAAATTGATTTTTGATATTTGAAATCAATTTGATATCTAAAATGATTTTTATTATTTGAAATATCTTAATAATTTATAAAACAGTACTTATATTAAATTATTTTAAAGATAATAATAATTAAAAATTTTAAGTTATATATTATTATATAAATTAATATTTAAATTATATTATAAAAAATTATTTTAAGTAATATATATTATCATTCTAATAGTAAATTAATATATTTATTTTTAATATAATTAATAAATTTTACTAAATAACTATTTAATTAAATTATTACCTAAATATTAAAGATTATTAAAATTTTATTTAAAAACCTTATATAAGAAGTTTGCTAAGAAAATCAGACTCTGAAAATATTTTGAGTCTTATTATATTTTAATCTAATAACATTAAAAACTATAATATAATAAAAATCAGAATTTTATTAAAAAATTTTCAAAGTCTGATTTTTCTAGCAAACTTTTTATATAATAAAATGTTTAAATATTTTAATAAAACTTTATATAAATAAATTTAAAATAATATATATAATTTATTTTATATAATAAAATTCAATTAAAATTTTAAAATTTAAATTAATTATTTTATGATATTAAATTAAAAATTAAAATATAATTATTTAAAAATAATAAAAAATCTGAAAATTAATTAATTATTAAATTATTTTTAAAATAAATCTATCTACAGTAATAGTCATAAGTATCTGACTCTTCATAATTCTTAAAGTTAATTAATAATATCATTTAAATTTTTTTTAAATTTAAGTTCAATACTAACCTTGATAATCTGTAAAATTATAGATTTATATCATGTATAATTTAGAGTTAGATGATCAGTAAATTTATATTTTTAAAAAAAATCTTTTTTTATGTAAATAATTTCATTTTTATTATTTAACGCCTAAACTCCTTAAATATATAGATTATTTTTTTAATATATTAATTTTTTAGGAGTTATTACACATTTTTTATAGAATTTTAGACAGATTACACAGATATTTAGAAAACTTCAATAATACTGTATTCTTTCTTTTAATTTTTGAATAATGTTTGTATTTATTAACTTTTTGTCAAATTTACTCTAAGTTCTCTTTTCTAAAAAATTTACAGATATAAACCAAAAAGTTATTTTTATAAAATTTATATGTAAAATAATATTAAAGTTTTGCTGAAAGAAAATTAATTTATCAAATTGCAAATCTAAAAAATCACTATAATATAGACTTTTAACAAATATTATAACTTTTATTTATTACTAAAATCTTTATTTAAATAATATCTTTAAATATAATAAATGTTATAATTTTATTATTATAGATATAAAGTAACTATATTTTTGAAATTCCATTTTAATCATTATTGAAATTTATATAAAAAAATCTATTTAGTTTAATTTACTAAAAAATATCAGTATTTTACATGCAAAATTCATCAATCATCTAATTTTTGATTTATATATTATACAAGCTTATAATTTTACATGTGATCATCATTGATATTGTATTTGAATTTTGAAAAATTTTAATGGGTATAATTAATTAACTTTAAGAATTATGAGAAATTAGATACTTATGATCGCTACTGTATTATTATAATAAATATATTTATTATAATATCTGTATTAATTAATCAATTATATATATAACCTTTAACTTTAATAGTATTTGTATAAATAAATTTATTTTATTTTAGATTATCTTCTAAAAATGACTTTTACCTTAATATTAAATCTATAATTAATAAATTAAATAATTTATCTGATATTTTTAATATAATTTATATAATCAATATACAATAATAGATATATATAATATTTAATATATTAAATAAATTAAATATATAAAATATTTATTGTTTTTTAAATTATTGAGCAAATAATTTTGGCTGTAAATATAAAAAAAATATTAATTTTCTTAATAAAATATAAAATAATAATTTAGTAATATAATTATTATATAAATAATTATAGTTAATATATATTTATTAATTTTATTAAAAAATATTTTAAGTTTATTAAAAAGATTTTTAAATAATTCAATTTAAAATAAGCTTTAAAAAATAATTTTTTAAAAATTCATATAATTATGACTGTTTTATTACTATTAAAATTATAAAATTTATAAAATTTGTAATAATAATATTATTTATTTTATATTATTATAATATAATTAATATTATTAAGAATAAATTTTAATAAAATTATTAAAAGTTATTAATAAATTTTTTAACAAATTTTTAGTTTATAAATAACTTTAAATTTTTATGATATATAGTAATTAAAAATAAAAGTTATTATAATATAATAAATATTTATAAGTTTAATTATATCTAAAGAATAAATTTAATTATAATAATATATTATACATTTTATTTGTAATAATCTTAATTTTATCCAATTAAAATTTAAAATCAGATATAATATAAATAATTTAGCAAAAAAATTTTTTTTAAAAATTTTCAAAAAATTATTTATAACTGAAAATTTTATCTATAAAATCTTTTATATATTAAATAAAAGTTTTTCAAATTAAATTTTGCATATAAAAATTTTATTTATAAAATATTTAGATTAATTTATTATTAAAAAAAATAAAAAAGATTATTACAAATAAAATATGTAACATATTATTATAAATACATTTTTTCATATTTAAATATATAATTAATTTTATATAAATATAAAACTTTAAAATTTTAAATTTTCTTTAATTTTCTTTAATCTAATATTTTTTTTAATAAAAATAATTAACTTATAATATATATTTATTATTTTTTATTTTTTTATTAATGATTATATTATTTAATCTTTATGAATTATTTATTTTACTTATAATTAACAAATAATAAAATTAAAATATTACTTTAAGCGTAGTAATTATGAATAATATTTTAAAATAAATAATCAAATTAAATAAGATAATAAATTTATATAATTTAATTATATTACAATTTTATTATAAAAAAATAAAAAAAATAAAAATAGATATATAAATAACTTTTATAATTATATTATAATATTATATTAATTATAATATTATAACTTTAAATAATAAAATTCTTTTACTTATTTATATATTAAAATAAAAAATAGAAATAAATATAATTTATCAATTATTATTTTATTTATTACATAAGTAAATTTTATAAGTATAATTTTATATTTATTAGAATTATTATTCCTTAAAACATAGATATAAATTAATTATAAAATATTATAGAAAAATTATAATATTTTTATATCTAGTAATCATAAAAAGATAAAATAAAGTTTATTAAATTTGTCATATTTAAATAGTTTTAATAATATATTTAAACTTAATAATTATTAATATATATAATTTTACAATTTTTTAATTTTTTAAAATTACTTATTATCTAATAATTACAAAAAAATAAATTTAGTTTATTGGATTCATCTTATTAAAACCTATTAAATGATTATATTTTATATTTTTAAGATTAATAGATAGTATAATATATAAGTTTATATTTTTTATTGAATTTTTACTTAAAAAATATCATAAAATTTATTATAAAAATATTAATTTTTAAATAAATTATTTAAAAATATTTAAATTATTATAAATAATTTTAATTATTAAATAAATTACAGATAAATAGGCTTATAAAATAATTGAAAAAATAAAATAAATTTATAAGTTTTTTAATAAGATAATTTTTATTTATAAATGTATAGATATAGATTATGTGATATAACTAATATTAATATTATTATTACTAAAATTAAGAAATTAAAAATTAACTATATAATGATTATATAACAGATAAAGTATAATGAATAAGAATTTTTCACCAAAAAAATTCTAAGTTCTTATAATAAATAATAAAAATTAAAAATAGAAAGATGTAAATACTAATGACAAATATAAATTATATAATATATATTTAAATATTCTGTATAAACTTAGAATTTTTTTTTAATAATTATATTATATAAATTAAATTATAATATACAATTAATATTTATATTTATTAATTAAATATATAAAATTTTTAATATAAATTTATACATAATATAATTAGAGAATAATTTTAAAAATTATTATCAAATCTAAAATAATTTTAATTAAAAAATATATTGCAAAAACTAATCAGTATTAACTTAATTATTGAGTGAGCAGATAACAAAACATCTTTTATAATATGTTAATATATGAGAATCTTTCACTTTATTTCAGACTAATTATTGATACTATTTTATTTTTTTTAAATTATTAATACATTTATCAGTAAATTCTTTATAATAATATTTTTTTTAAAAAAAAATTAAAATACATTTATTTTTTTTAAAAATATTTATTTTATAAATACTTTTATTTTTTTTTTTAAAAAATTTTATTATAAATAAATTATTTTTTAAAGTTTAATATTTCATGTAAAAATTTTATAGCTTTTTTTTATTAATTATATATTATCACTATAAAATTTTCTAATTTGATTAACTACATCCTTAAATCTTTACTTAAAATTACTATTACTATGATCATATTTAATAAATTCTACTTAACTTTTAACTTTACAAAGTTTTACATATTAAATTTGATAAATCTGTTAAGTATAAAAACTTAAAAGATAAATTTATAAAAATTTTAGTTAAAAAATTAGATGATAAACTCAATTACAAATTTTATGTAAAAATTACATTATATATAAAGAGATAAAATATTATAAATTTTAATTAATTCCTATATTAAAACTTATATTTGAATTAATGTATTTAAGTTAATTTATAATAAATAAAAAGTCTTTTATTTATATAAAATTTTTTTATTATGTTTAATTTATTACTATACTATGAACTAGTGATATTAAGCAATCTTTAACCAATTCTTATAATTTAAGAGAATATTGACTTTAAAGAAGAATTTAATTTTATTATCATCTTAATTAATTGTATTGGTATTTTTAATAAATTAAAAATTTAAAAATTATTAAATTTAATTTTTTAACAATTAAAGAAAAAATAAATACTTATAAATTTATATAAAATTATATCAATATATGTTAAAATTTTGAAACATTTTCAAATAAGTAATTCTATTTAAAATAATTATCTAATTATTACAAATTTAATCATAATTCTATTTTTATATAATTTTAAATTTTTATTTTCAGTAGAAAATACAATTTTCTATGATAATATTTTGATAATTATTATTGATTTATTCTTAAATTATTTTTAGATTTACAGTCGCATATAACTTTATAATATAATTATATTATAAGTCACATACAACTTAGATTAGGATATAAAAGCAACTTCATAATCTATCAGTATCTTTATAATATCATGGTAACTTTATAGTCTACCAGTATCTTCATAATATAATAATAATTTTATAATACAATGATAACTTTATAGCCTATTAATAACTTCATAATATGATGGTGATATCATAATCTAATTATATAATCTGACAGTAACTCCATAACTTATTATCCATAATCTAATAATGACTTCATAACCTACCTATGGGTATCTCCTTTGTGTTTATAGCATTCTTTTAATTATTTTCTGTATAATATGATGGCAACTTTATAGTCTAATAGTGAATGATAATGCTTTAATTTAATGATAATGTTATGATCTAATAGTAATTGCTTTCTTCTTGTTTCTAATCTATTTACATAATAAAATTTATATTGTTAGTTCTAACTTTCCAGTTTTTGTTAAATGTCTAGTTCTATAATGAGAATTTCAGCCCTCCTATGCTAGTTTAGATATTAGTTCTTCATTAAGAATTTTCACCTATTTGATTACTTTTCTAAATATTAAAATAGTGTAAAAAAAGGTAACAGGTGGCATAATAAATTTGTAATTAATTTTGGCCAAAATTTTGAGCATGTAATTTGAAGACTTAGTTTGACACCATGATGGTGACTTGATAGTATTTTGAAATTATCATAGAACTGACAGGGAATTAGAGTATTTTTATTAGTTGATCAGTTTTAGGCCAGCTTGAATGTTGAGTTATTATGCCTAAAGATCTGATCAAAATTGTAGAATAATGCTGGCTGAATTTATATTACACCCTATTATATCAGTTATGTAATCCTATTACAGCACTGAATACCCTTTACCATATAATATAGCAAATTTAGTTAATTAGGTATAATATACATTTCTATAACTGACCTATTTGATTGCCAGAAGTGTACCATTTCGTAATCCAACTATTGCCTATTAGTTACAGTATGTATATACTAATTTTGCATCCTAAAGTTAAAGGTGCAATATATATTATCTTAGCTTAAACCCATTTGATTATCAGAAGTATACTATTTCACAATTCAATTATTACTTATTTGTTGCTGGTATAATAGCAGAATATTTTAAGTACTTCTGAGAACTAATCATAGTTTAATCTAAGTTGAAATGATAAGTATGCTAACTTTTTTGAACATCCTTAGTATCCTTAGTAAAAGTAAAGTTCTAGAAAAAAATTCAAAACTTATTCTATAATATATATGTATATCTTTATGTGATATATATATGCTATAAAAATGCGATTATATATTTGTCATGTGGAGACATGATCTGTTCTAATTTATCTAAGTTATTAGGTTAACTAGGACAGAACTAGGATGGGTTTTGATATGAGAAAAAAGCTTCTTTCTTTAATTTAACTTGTTCTTTTATATTACGTCTTAGTTATTCTAGTTATCCTAGTAAAAATAAAAATTCTAAAAAAAACATAACCTATCCTATGTTATATATTGTTAGCGTTGAAAATTTGCCTTAAAAAATGATTTATAAAGTCATTAGATTTAATTTTATGTAAATCATATTAAGGAAGATCTTGATCAATGTATTACATTAGAAAATCATTTAATTTGAAGGATTTACAAAATTCACTTGATTCGTCTGTTTCTTCTGTATTTTCTGAACAGTCTGTTTATTCTGTTTACTCTATTTCATCTATAATCTCTTTAATGTTTATAACTTATTTTATTTCTTTTTATTATTTTTATTATTTATATTATTTTTATTATTTTATTATATTTAAGTATAT
>CAJVPP010000383.1:0-34171 GCA_910592005.1 Funneliformis mosseae | reverse complement strand
TTTTATTACTAAATAACCTAATCTAAGCCGATTATGCCTAAATAATATAATTATATTATTTAGGCATAATCGGCTAGACTTTTAAACCATTAGACTATTAGACTAATGGACTTAGTATATTTTAATTCTATTAAAATTTGGACTATTAGACTATAGACTTTGTTCAATAATTATAAATTTATATATAATTTTAAAAATATGTTTATAATTATAATAATTAATAAAATATTTATTATGTAAAGCATTTTTATTAATATTTGTTAGAATTTTATTAATTTATTTATTATTATTTAATATAAAATTTGACAAATAATTAGAATCCCTAAAATTCTCAGTATAAATATCTAAATGTTTTCATTTAAAATTTTGATTTTAATAGAATGAGATAAATTTAAAATATTTGTAATATTAGTTTTAAGCTCTTATCATCTAAAAAATCAAGGTTAGGTCAAAAGGATTATTTTAGTTAAACAAATTTATTATTGATCATTTAAGAAGAATAATTTTATTATCATTCAAATTTAAGTTAAGCTAGCATTATAAATTTAGAATTATGATATATAAAATTATAACTTGATTAAAATTATATAATCATAGTCTATTTAAATTAAAATTAGATTAGATATCTCCATTAAATTCAAAGTTTATTAGTCTATTAATGAGAATTAGATAAAGTTCAATTCTAATACTGATAGTAGCATATTTTAAATATTAAATTATTAATTAGAAAATAATTAAGATGAAAATATTTTGCAAAAAATATTTTTTCCTTTGTATAATATACTTAATAAATTTAGTATTTAGTAAAAAAAAATCTAATATTTCAAAATGTTTTTAAAGAGATAGTTAGAATTGTTAATTATTTTCATAGCTTTATATTTTTTATAAGAAATTTATAAAATAAATAAAAATAAATTTATAAAAAAATAATCAAATTAGTATTATCTGATAATATAAAGTGAAATTTATATTATTTTTATTTTTATTTAATTTAAAATCTTAAACAGCTTTAAAAATAATTTAATTTTGATTTATTAATATTAATAATTTATTAAAAAATTTTTTGTATTTTTATAATAAATTAGTTATTATTTGCAAAATTTAATATAAAATTATTTACATAAATATTATTTCTAAAAAAAGTAATAAAGAATGTAAATTACCTAATAATATTGCAGATAGCAATAATAATTCTGAATTCTGAATAATATTATTTTCTTTGCAAAATTTATTGTATTCTTTATATGAATTTTTAAATAAATTACAAAAAAATACTATATATTTTTATGAAGTAATATATTGTTTTGCATATATTACAAAAATCTTTTTTAAATATTATAATCCAGTTTTTTCAGAAAAAATAGTATTATCTAGAATGAAAAATAAATAGAAAAATTAAGAATAACTATTATTGTTACTTTCTATTACCTTTTATCCATCTTATAAGTTATTAAAATTTTAATTAATAGTAAATAATTTAATATGAATATATATTAGTCAATGTTTAAATACTATCATTTGCTTTTTAGAAACTTTAGCTAAAATAGTTTTAGTAGAATTAATTAATTATAAAAAAAAAATAATTTGTATAATAATGATTCTTTTCTTCAATTTCAAGAAATGTATTAAATTTTAGAAATCAATAATAGAAATTAGATAAGAACTAACTAAAATAATTACTAATATTTATGATATTTGTGTAAACTAAACTTTAATTAAATATTTATGATTATTAATAGGTTTTTTATACTAATAAGTAAAATTATTTAGATATAATAATTTAATTTTATATTTAAAATAATATAACCAGTATTTTTTATAAAAAAATACTTATATTTATTTTTTTTTAATTGTTATTATTATTTAGCATAAAAAGTGCTTGCAAAAAGTAAAATTCATAATAATATTTTATATTAATACTGAATTAAAGAAGTTAATCAAGTTAACTAGAATATGCAATAGCTTTATATTATAATTATTATTGCTGAAGATGATGATTTTGATGATTTTAATTAAAAACAAAATATTGATAAAAAGGGTTTAATAATAGTTAGTAATAATAAAAAATATAAATAATAATAATAATAATAATAATAATAAAGAAAAAAAAGAGAAAAGAATAAAATATAACTAAATACTTAAAAAAAAATGAGAATTAATTTGATAATATTATTTCTTAATAAATTGAAGAAGCTAATTATAAAAATTTTATTACAAATAATAATAATAAATTGCTGTTCAACAAATATTTTGCTAATGATTTTTTGGTAGAAATATATAATATTTATTTAGCAAATAATTAAAATGTAAAATAAGAATTATTACTTTATTTTATAAATAATTTAGAGCTATCTATATATATTAGATTTTTAAATGAATATTAATAAAAAAATAAGTCAATTTTTACAATAAAATTTACAGGTTAAATTTTTAATAATTTGTATAAATTTACATTAATAAATTTATAATACATTTATTTATTTTATTTTATTTTAACATTTAAATTATAAAAATAACTAATATGATTATCATACTTAAATTAAAGTTATTATATTAAAGATAAACTTTATAATTATATAATATATAGTGTAACAGCTTTAACAGTTTTTAATAAAAATTCATAAATAACTTTGTATTTTAGAATTATATAATTATAGTTAAAACATATAAGTCATAAATCCTTATAAATGATAAATAACTTATAACAAGTTATATAGATCATATAAATTATGTATTAATATTAGAATATTAAAAAAAGGAAAACTAAAAGTTATGTAATTTATTTATCTTTATTATTATAACTTGTTTCTCTATCACTACTGCTACTTTTACTTTTATTTTTACTTCTACCTTTATTTTTACCTTTATTTTTACCTTTACTTTTAATACTTTCTTTTAATTATTTTAATATTATTATCATTTATAATATTCTGTACATTATTAATATCTGATTGTAAAATATTTTTGAAAGTTTATCAATATATTTATATTTTACTTTATTAGCTTTTATAATAAAAATAGAAATAATAAAAATATAAGAAAAAATATAAAACATTAAAATTTTTAATTTTTAATATTTATTTTATAGATTTAATTTTAATAATTAGCTAAATACTAATTATTTATTTGATGATCATCAAGTTGATCATTATATTTGCAAATTAATATAATTTTTTAATAAAATTAAAAAACTTTACTAATAATAATTTTTTTTAAAATAAAATTGCAGATAAATTTACTTATATTACCATTTAAAAGATAATTATTCAGAAATTATATTGTCTAACTAAAAATGTATTTATTTAAATTATATTTTGACTTCTTATATATAATAATATATTTTCTATAACAACTTTATATAATATCACTTAAAATGTGTTATTAATCTTATAATACAAGATCTTATATTAATTTTATATAATATTAAAGCGTTATTCAAAATCTACTTAATTGTTATTAAAATTAAAAATAATAAAATAAGTTAGATTAAATTAAAGTTGTATTAAAACTTAGATATAATAATTTTTATAATAATTAATCTAAAATGTTTGACTCTATTCTTAATAAACATAAAAAAATTATTATTTTAGACAGATGCTTAGATAATCTATTAGATAATTCACATTAGCTGAAAATGTTAAATAAAAATTACTATTACTTTTAATAGATACTAATATTTGCCACTATTTTTATACTTATTAAAGAATGAAAATTATAGAATGAATTCTTTCAATCTTCAACCTTTAGATCTATAATAATTTAATGAATTAGTTAACTAATTTCAATTTTTTCTTATACTTTTAATAATAATGTTAAATTTCTTAAAGATTTTAATAAGATATTAAATATCTTGATTCAAAAATAAAATAAGTTTTGTGTATTTTATCTATGTTTATCTCAATTATCTTGTATGATAGATTTTAAAATTTAGTATTTATATATTCTATTTTAAAACTTAAATTATAAAAATACTATCTTAATAATACTTATTTTATCATGTTATTAGAATGTTTTGTAAAATTATTATCAAATTAATTAACAGAGACTCTTAGTTATTTTATTTTGATTATGATTCTCAAAAGACATTATTTCTAATTTTTTTTATTTAAAACTCATTAACTCTTCAATAATAAATCTTTAATTCTTAGTTTTCTTTCTGTTACTTATTATTACACTTTTCTTTAAATTAAAACCTTTTGAATAGAATATTATACTATTATTAAATAATTTGAAACTTTAATAACATCTTTAATATTGAATAAAAACACATTTTATTATCACAAGTTTTCCTTTTTTTAACTCATATTTTTTATAATTTTTCTTATTTTATTTCTATTTTAATTATACCAATTGGTTAAATTTTTAAATCAATTACAATCAGATTTTTGTATTAAATTATTAAATTTATTTAAATGAGTTTAGAGTAAATTAATAATATAAAATTGATTTGATTTAATTTTATTTTTTTAATTAGATAGAATTTTAGTATTTTTTTTAATTTGTAATTTGTAATTTATATAATTTTATTTTACTATTAATAAAGTTTGTGTAAAGCTATTATATAATAAAAAAAAACTTATAATATTTTGATATCTAGTAATTATAAAAATATAAAATAGTTATTATAATATATCAATTTTATAATTTTTCAATTTTTTAAGACCTATTAAATGTAGTATTTTTATATTTGAAGATTAATAAATGATATATAAATTTAAAATTTATTATATATTTATTTTATTATAAAAATTTAAACAAATTTAATTATTAAATAAAAATGCAGACAAATTTATTTTAAAATAATAATATTTAGCATATAAAAGCAAATTTTCATCAATTTTCCTTTCTTTTTATTACAAAATATAATTTCAAAAAATAATATATATATTTTTTTCTTTACAAATATATTTATTTCATCTTTTAAAAGATAATTTAACATTTATATATCAAGGAAAAGTGCAATTGTTCGGATATTAAAATTTCTTTTCTGAATAAATGATTTGTTGATTGAAAAATTTTTTTTTTTTTTTTTTATAAATGGACAACAATGAAAATGACAAATGTACTTGTGGTATACTATTATAATACATTATTATAATCAAATTAATCATTATTTGCAATATATTTTTCTTTTCTATTAGTCGAAGGTTTAAATTTATCAAAATATATATATGTATCATGTGAAAAACTAATGGGCTCATTAAATAATCTTTTAATATTTCCGTTCCTATACTTATTTCAAAGAATAACCTTTACCGTCAAATGTGGATGATGGTTGACTTAATCCCGCCTCCGCTTTCGGAGCACGTAATCTATACCCAAAGAACAATTTGCCAAACGGTAAATTCAACGGTGCAGGAACGTCATCATTTTCACTTAACTCTTTTAATTTTGCAGTAAGTGTACCATTTGAATCTGAAGCTGTAGATGATGATGATTTTACGGACTTTCCATTTAACCGTTGTCCACTTCCCTGAAAAGCTGAAAATCCCTTTGTATCTGTAGGAGGATCTTCTATTTTTATCTTATTTGCCTATAATTTGAAAAAAATAATCAATTGTGTTTTTTTATTTCGGCAAAAATTTCTTTAATAATTTAATTTGTAAACTAACCATTGATGGTTTTGGTTGTGGTTTTGGTTCTACGTAACCCACAGGTGGCGCAAAGTCAACCTAAACGTTTATTTTTTTAAAAGAAACGTAAGAGATCTATCGAAACTCAAAACGATTAAAACGAAATACTGACCTCCAAATCTGTTTCAACAATTGAAATACCGTTATTACCAGGTTCATTATTACCGGGTCTAACTTCTAATACCAAAATCTCATAAATTTTATTATTATAATTTATTTGGATAAGATCCCCTTGTGTCAAGGTTGAGAAATTTCGAAAAGCATTTTCCAGCCTATATCAAGTAAGTGAAAATACAAATGCTATTAATAAGGATATTTTTTTTTTTTTAAAAAAAAAAAAAAGTAAATATTTACACAGCTTTCGGATCACTTATATCCAAGAAATCAACAGTTTGTGGTTGAATCTTTACAAAGGTACCTAAAGGCAATTCTGCGCTTTTTATTTCAATAATGTCACCTTGATCCAACAGCAAAGTCTGCATCATCTATAATGAAGTGCTTTATCGTATTAAATACATTTGATAAAACGAGCATTCAAAGAAATAAAGGTAAACTTTCTTACCCAATAAGGTAAATAAACACGACCTTCTTCGGCAATGAATTCAAGAACTCCGGCGTGCGAATGTTGTTGTCCATTTTGATTACGTAATTCAAACAACATCGGATATTCTATTTCCAAACTAGCTATTTATCGAAAGAGAATAAATAGAACACGATTAATAAATATATTCCAAGTGCGATGAATGATTCGAAAATCTCACCTAGTTTTGCCAGTGCGGAAGGTGGTAAGATAACTAATGGAAAAAAAAGTATGAATTTGATCAAATTTAATTCTCATAATGAGTTTTCACGTACTACTTTACACGTTATTTCTTACTTTTGCCACCAAAATTAACATTCTGCCTTTCATTTCCTTGCATCAAAGTTACTGAATAGCATCGATACATCTCGGAGAAGCTATTATTTAAATGCTGATGCATTGGAACACCATATCCTAACCCAATCTCGTCAAAACCACCTGCATACTATATATATATATATAGAAAGGAATTAGATCTGCGGAACCTTGAAAAAAAAAAAAGTCGAAATTATAAATTTATATCAAAAAAAAAAATGTGCACTTTACCATGATAAATAATTTAAGTAAAGAAAATTAATAAATTAAAAAAGGAATTGAAAAAAGAGAGTTCAAACGAGTAAAATTATTTTTTTATCATGATATATAATTTTTTTGGGAGGACAAACAATCATTATTGTACTACAACCAATTGTCAACGTAATCCCTGAACCCTGATGACGATTTTATGACATAATTCTTTAATTTATGTATATTTTTTTTAAATATTAAAAGGTAATTTTATTATTATTATAATATACTGTATTAATTAATTCTACCAGAGCATATTCATGATCTTTAAACTAGCTTCATAACCCAAAAACGTCGCCGCATTAGCCGGAAAAGCTCTAAATAAAGCTGGTCCGATACCTTTGAACAATGCTTTTGTACCGTCCTGCGCAATCGTTTTACGCAAACAATCAAAAGCATTTTTATAGGTACCAGGTGGAGCTGTTTGTAATCGAGATTTAATAACGTCTGGTGGAATCGCAATTGACCACATAGCAACTCCCGCCATACCTAAGGAAAGGATTAAAAAAAAAAAAGTTGAAGTCCTGTTCAATAAAAATATTATTATTATTAATGAAAAGATACGTTACCACCAGCAAATAAAATGGCTGCAGGGTTCAAAGAGTCAGGGGAAGCATTTGCGGGCGTCAAAAGTCTTTTGGTAAGCTCATATGCTCCGTAATAAACAGCCGATCCTGGACCATCCCGTGCTAATGTAGCTCCAACTCCACGATAAATACTGCTCAACCCTCCTTCCTTATAAAGTTGTCTCACTACATCCATTGGTCCTTTGTATTTATTCACGCCTCCTTGACCTTGAATTTGTAATAAAACTTTAACTCGCTCAACTGGTGACATAATCAATGTGGTTGGTCCTGCCGACAATCCGCCAGCAATCATAATTTCTCCAATGCTAAGCTCTGAAGAAGTGCGATTTGGATTCACCGACATGACGATCTTTTTACCAAGGTTGTAAGACTACAAAACATGTTCGATTAATCGTGTGGTAAATGTGAGATCAATAAAAAAAGAATATAAGTTTATAAATTTACCCAAAAACTTATTGCGAAAATTGGTGTGATGCCCACTAATGGAGGCCCCATACCCCTGTACAAACTATGAACACGTAAAAGTTATTTCGATGGGCACGATTAAAGAGAATATACATAAAAGCTAAAAAAAATAGTTAACCCACCCACGTATTCCATCCTTAACAAGGATTTGTCTTGTTGCATCAGCCATTCCTGTATATGCCCCTTCAGGAGCTGTTTGCAAACGAACCTACAACGAATAATTAAAATTTATGAATTCATTAAAATTACATTTCTTGGTAAATAAATCAAATTTAGACAGACTTGCCTTGATCAAATCGAATGGTTGACCTAAAAAAAAAAAAAAAAATATTCATTATATGATATGTATTGTAGATATGACCTATTAGATAGTTTTTATTTATAGAGGAAATAGAGCTTACCAACAAGAACACATGTAACCCCACCGAACCCACCCGCAAGAAAAGATTTAACACCACTTGTTGTTTGTTTTTTCACCTCTACAACTTCTTCAAGCTGTAAGGTAGTAGAAGGTGTGGGTGCGGTTATTTCTGTTGACATGATATCGTTCTTTTCTGAGCGCTATAACAAAAGTTAACTAATTGACAATGTATGGTTTGCAAACTAAGTTCTCTCAGGGTTCGTGATTGAAAGCTATCCGAGTGTTTGATAATAAATTTAGTCTCTTATAGGTAAGAACATTGAAATTCTTTATGATCCCAAAAACGAAAAGCAAGAAGCTATTGAATAAACTTTATTGTACTACTATAAAATTCCTTTTGTGAATTTGTGATCGGTTGATAAATCTACATCTTGGATGTTTATAATCAATAATCAATCATTCCTAGCTTTAATGTGAAGAGTACTTAATTATTTAAAGATCAATAAAATAAAAATTCTTTACGCAGACCAAACTTGTTTCCTTGTTCGAATGAGATATGTTAAATGCCTTTTGTTATCTTAGGACCATTTGCACAGTTTCAAAAAGAACCCATGTATATATTTTTAGGAAATATAATTTATTGGCTCAAGTATTACAGATGCTTAGCTCTAACTTGGTGAATTATTCTTTATTAAAAAAAATCATTTCTTTTAATTCAAAAAAAAAAAAAATACTTATTATGTATAAGAATAGCACTATAAATATTTTATTATGGTATAACGTGAGCTATTAAAAAAAAAAGAAAAATGATTAAAATGAAATTAGTATTTAAAGCGTCAAAAACATAAATAATATAATAAAGAGAGAAAATATTGAAACTTTACATCTTAAAGGGCACGCAACAGGAGATGTATCATCCACTGTGACTTCATGAAGTTTGCGTTGGAATTGGTACCTGATTTTTAATTGTTTGCGTTCTCCCATACATGGATCGTAAAACCCCATGATATTGGACTATCGAAATATTTAATAAAATATTTACTAATAATTTTAAAACATTTTGAAAAGTTTTAATTTAAACTTACCTTCGAATACCTTCCTGGAATAGTTAATTGTGATTCATGCACAAGAGCTTGAACTGGTATTTTAACATCAATAACGTCACTTTTTTCCTCTAAAAGCCCTTCTCCATTTAAACTTGAAACATTGCCGTACCAAGCTTCTAGAATAACTAGACCATCCTTTTCCCTCTCCACCTCTGTCTTGCGTTCCACTGAAGGTAGTAAGAGACGAATAGCTTCTGCAGCTTCTCTCTTACGATTTTCTATATGCTCGGCATGAAGCTCCCGTAAAGCTGCCAATTTTCTTGATTAATAAACAAGATCTTAATATTAATTTCTATCATAAATTTTATCTAAATGATTAATAATGATTATACGAACTCGGCCTTTTTCCTTTGCCGCATAGGTATTAATATGATTTGCTCAACAGCAGCTATCGTTATAATCGGAAGAACAGTTCCCCAAAAAATTATTTTATAATTAAATTCGGGTGAGACAAGAATCGGTATAGTGATTCTTTGTCCTAATCGAGATAACCTAAAAAATATAAATATATATAGAATATATTATTAATTAACATGACAAATTAATTATGAATTATGAATTATGAATACCATAATTCACCTGCATTTAAAAGTTATTCCATGAGGAAATCCACATTCAACTGCCAATGAAGCTTTTGTATTTTCAGTAATTTTCCGTTCACCTAATAAAATTGATGTCAACCCACTAGTAGTCGATAATGTAGTTGATGTTTTGACTAGATAATCGTCAAAAAGTTTGTGATTATAATGTAATGAAATATAGGATTGTGCAATTCCAGTCTAATATTAATAAAATAAAAAAAAGTTAATAATTATGTTTTTTTTTAAAAAAATAATATTTAATGATGCATGCATACCTGTATTTCAAAATTATATCCTGATCTTTCATATGAACCATTAATACTTATAGAAACTGCTGACCTTTCGCGCCGATAATTCAATTCATTTGCTCTCCAAGGACCTAACGACCATGCCCCAGTTTTATAAGTAAGATACCTAACGGTTCAATCAATCATTCAAAGTACTAAGTCATAAAATTAGGTTAAACTAATAAATAGACATATATTTCTATACCCAGTAATGTTTTTCCCTAATACGCGGCCACCTGTAAAAACCAAATTGGGTGGAGAATAAATGGAACCTGTATGAGCCGAAACAATGATAAAGCTTTTTACAAAAGGGAATGAATATATTTTAGAATATATAATTATTACAATTATATCATCAGAACTTTATGTGTTATATACATGCCTGTTTTCATCAATACTATATGAAGCCTTTGCGGTCATAATTCTAGGTTGAACTATAGAAGATCCGACCTAATACGACCATCTTATTTCAACAACTCGTTGGAAATATATATTAACAAAGTACAAGTAAATAAATACACGGTATCTTCCAACATACTTCGGCCCAAATTTTTGGCGAAAATGAATGCCGCAATGTCCCGACAATATTACCACCACCTATTCCATTACGTAGAAGAGTTTGGCCAATTACCACTACTTGGGTTTGTGGTCGTAATTGAGTCTGTTATATATCAACAATAAATAAGTTCATTTGCTCTAGTTTAAAAATAATTCAACCTAAATAAAAATGATCGTACTTCAAAGGAGTGTTTCATATTAAGTTGTGTTATTTCAGTATTTTCAAAAAAGTTATTCATGGAGAGACGATTCCGTCGACGATCATAAGGATCAAATGCCTGCGTTGCGTCAATGCTTAATTGAATATCACCCTATTAAAAACGCAATAGAGATTTAGTAAATTTTGTTTAATTAATGATAAAATTATAATAATAGTAATAATACCTTTGAATTGACCAAATTTTCGACTTCTTGTTGCTTTTTTAATCTAGCTTGTCTTTCGAATTCTTCTCTAAGCTATTCGGTTAGTTAGATAATATGTGCTCCATTTATATATAAAATCGATTAAAAATGACATTATTGCATATACCAACCTCTTGTGGAGTTTTCAAACGAGGTCCAACCTCCCAAGAAGTACTTAATCCTTCTTCACCAAACATATCATATACAATTCTCTTATTTGGATCCGTAAGGACTGAACAAGTAAAGACAATGTAAGAATATTGTTGTTTGCGTGATTTATGCGCTTGAAAACTTTAATATTTCTATTTAAATCTAAAAGGTAAATTATACCTCAGAATTTCACTTGCCTTCGTAAGCTTTTTGAATCACTTGAAATTTTGTTTCTGCGGCTTTCTTATTTTCTGGGTTTACATGTTTATCTGGGTGAAAAGTTCTACATAATTTTTTATATGCATCTTTGATTTCTTCTTCAGTAGCCTATTTGAAAAATAACCTATTTATGTAAATCTCTCACGTTTAACTATAATTTTACTTGAGAAGAGATGTTGGATACCTCTTGAGAAACGTTGAGAACGCCGTAAAGGTCCAGGGGAGGGGGTGTCAGAGATCCCTCTAACTGGTCGTAATTAACCTCTGCAAAATCCTCATTTAAATTTGGTATCGAACTAGTATTTTCATATGAATCCATTAAATTCCCTATTATTAATTATACGGTTTGAAAGAGTTTTTTTTTTTTTGAAAATCTCAAATCAGTTTATCATCCAATTATGGGAGGACTAAATTACATCATAAATGTATTATCACGTGATCACTACTCTATAAAAAAATGTGATTATTGTCATGTTCGAATTTGATATTTATTTTTTAATTAAAAAGTTTTAAAAAAAAAAATTTTTTAATGATAAATTGGTATACGTATGTATTTGTTGACATTAATTGATGTTATAATTGCTATAATGAGTATTGACCACGAGTTAGTTTCCTGTCAATTTCCTTCATTGAATTCTTTTGATCACAAAGTTAAAGATTTAATTTATCCAACGGCAAGACAATTCGAGCTCTTTCTCTTTTATTTCCGCGAGTTGATTGCTCGGAAACATCTTTTAACACAAAAAGATTTAGAAATGAAAACGAAAAATGATTCGATCGGTTGAAATTACTTCGTCCAACTAAATATAGTAGCGGTGTGCACTCGGGAAGATTGGAAAGTATACTTTTGGAGTTTGAGCTTCCAAGCATCAAGTCCCCTCAAAGCGAAAAGAAAGATTAAATGACGTATGACGTGAAATTACGCTATGAATGTCGCACATGTTGTATTATCACGTGATTTCATGTATAACCTGCATTGAAGAAAAATCTTAATAAATAATCTCGCAAACTCTTCTCTTTCATTAGGTGATATACTCGTACACTGTATATAGATCATTTGTTTAGTACAACGATTAAAAAAAAAAATATTATTAAATGTCTCAAGATTCACTTTACGCTAGATATAAACACGGCAATTCCGTATCCACTCCACCAACATCAGCATGGTCCTTAAGTGGAATAGGATCTGTTCCAGCTCCATACCCGTTGTCATTCAAAACTGAAGGTTTTGTAATAAACAAGGAAAGATATTAGTTGTATTTTTAAACTTCGTATTAAACTTGTAACTTCTTCGAAAGTGGCTGACAAGGTTAGAGAGGAAGAAAAGTACAACAAGACTGGCCTAGTTGGAAGGAAGAAAATGGCTCCTACTGAGGACATATTAACTGTATTTTATCACTTTTTCATTGATCAAGTCAAAACTATGTTTAGCTCTCGTGATCTTAATTTTTAACCATTTATCTAAAAAAATCAGTCCTATCGTGAAACTTCAAGTAATGTTATTCGGTCTCCTAGTTCTTCCACCAAACAAATGTCAATCTTGGCACAAACAACTCCTGTAAGAAAAGCTAAAACACAACCATTGAAGTTGGATTCAACCCCTCCGATTGATTCAAAGCCAACGCCTCGCCCATCAAAGTTACCAGGACAAACTTCATTTTATGGGTACGAACCATACTCTGCTGAAGTTCCATCGTTTCGATCTGGACATCTAATTGGTTCGAGCTTTGATGGGTTGAAACGTTCGGCTCAAGTTACGATTTCACAATTCGACGATAATGTTTATATCAAGTTAGTATAAATATTGTGATTATTTTGTCAATTTTTATAATTTTTATAGTACGTTAATCGAATGGTTAACATGGCAGGGAGGATCCATCAATTGCAACAACTTTTGATCCCGAAAAAGACAAATTATTGTATGATACTGCCGTGGGACTTTATCGGCAATTCACCAATACAGATATCTTAGATTCTAGTTTGTTAAATGACGATCTTAAGAAAAACTATTGAGGTGTCATGATATCTTGCGGAAAACCCATTTGTTTGATCTGGTATTGATTATGAAAATGTAATACAATAAAATATTTATCCGTCATTAAAGTACAATATATTCATTGCCTCGTTGACTAAATGTCTGTTTAAATCGCATTTGATGATCATTTTTGTATCCCAATTTATAATCGAGCCAATAGGAAAATTCCACAATTTTGTCATTAATTAATTCGACTTCATATTATAATCCTTAGGTTTATTAATTTCCAAAAAACAAAAAAAAATACCCCCAAAATTTTTAGATCTATAACTTTTTGAAAAAAAAGATCATGTTCTTTTATAACTGAGAATAAACTTATTTCTTTGTTTTATAGTATTATTGGTATTTATTGAAGTTTGAACGTTTCGTAAAAATTAATAGAAAATGTAGGATTAATTTATTTACTTTAACTTTCCTCAGTTATGTATATATATATACACGTTCTAACAAAGGATATTATTTTAGGGCTATCAAGAACATTGTAAATGCAAAATCAATAGTGCAATCTTCATTGCACACACGAAAACCATTGTTTTGGCATGGATACGTATGGTTTTTTTTCTTTCTATACGTTATATGGCTATCTATATATCTTAATGCTTATGAAGAGTATTTCAAATCGGAAGAATGGACATTTTTGACACTTACGAGTTTGATAACAATGAATGCGTTAATATTTCTGAGTTGCCAGTGGAGTACTCGGGCAAAAGCTTTCTTTACATGTAAAAAGGTAAGTGCCTTACACGTAATGAATAAAATAATTGTTATTTATTTTTATAACCGATATTTCATTCGAATTCATTTTTATGTTTTTACAGCAAAGTGATATCAAGTTTGCCCAAGTTATCAAAATTATTCCTGCACTGCATAAAGGGAAAGGTGAATTATGTGACCTACATCACAGGGTATGATTCATCGTAATTTAATTTTTTTAATAAGACGATTTATTTTCCAACTTCTTAACATATCTTTTGATTTAATTTAAGGACGGAGAAATTTCATTTTTTTACCAAAAGAAAAAATACGTGTGGGATTTTGATAAAAAGATGTTTAACAAATTACGTTATCCCGCCGATCAGAATCCTGTTGTTTCAATTTTTCAGAATGCTAAAGGTCTCGAGACTGTAAATGAAATTAAATCAGTTCAAGAAACATATGGGTTTAACAGGTTTAAATATCTTCTATATCATATAATAATGTAACTTAAATAATTTATTTCGCAACTAATAATGTTTATTTATTAGATTCGATATTCCGGTACCAACATTTCGAGAATTGTTCAAGGAACACGCGGTTGCTCCTTTCTTTGTTTTCCAATTATTTTGTGTTGGTCTCTGGATTATGGATGAATATTGGTATTACTCATTATTTACGCTATTCATGCTTGTAGTGTTTGAATCAACTGTCGTCTTTCAGGTATATATAGATATAGATATAGATATTTATTTAGGAAATCAATTTTGTATATTGATTTTTATCGGTATGTTTGACGAGATAATATTTTTGAATCTTTTTTAGAGATTGAAGACACTAGCCGAATTTCGATCAATGTCATTCAAACCTTTTCAAATTCATGTAAGGAGAAAAGGTCGTTGGGTGACCGTTAATTCGGACGAGTTACTGCCTGGTGATCTGGTTTCTATAGGTTGGTCCTTTTAATTAGACACCTTATGCTTTCATAATTTTATTCGACGGCATACTTATTTAATTTAACATATAGTACGTTCTAAGGAAGATAATGGTGTTCCTTGTGATATGGTTCTTGTGAATGGTACTTGTATAGTTGATGAGGCCATGTTAACTGGAGAATCAACACCATCATTGAAGGTATGATATTAATATTTAAATTCTATCAATATGCAATGATTATGAATGTCTATATTAATTTAATAAAATATCGATCTTTAAGGAATCAATACATCTTCGTGACGGCAACGATGTGATTGACACTAGCGGCATTGTAAACAAATATAGTCAATTATTTGGTGGTACAAAAGTTCTTCAAATTACCCCTCCTTCTAAAGAAGAGACGACGTTATGTTAGTTTTTAACTGATTTGATATTGTTAGGGAGTTATTATTTCCAATTATAATTTAAAACTATCAATTTGTCTTTACAGCTCCTCCGGATAATGGATGTATTGCTTATGTTATCCGTACTGGATTCGGAACTGTGCAGGGTAAACTCGTGCGTACAATGGTTTACAGCACGGGACATGTATCTGCAAACAATCTTGAATCCTTCTTCTTTATTATATTTTTGTTGATCTTCGCTATTTCCGCAGCTGGATATGTTTGGGTTAAGGGTTAGTTTTATGCGCGATGAATTTTATTATTTATAGATGATTTATAACCTAGTCTCTTTTTTTAGGTGTCGAAAATGATCGCAAGAGATCAAAGTTATTACTTGATTGTATTTTAATTATAACATCAGTCGTTCCACCAGAATTGCCCATGGAACTTTCCTTAGCCGTTAACACCTCTCTGGTTGCATTATCTAAGTTTGGTAGTATACGATAACTCATGTTGATAATTTTTTGAACAAAATCTAATCAGACGAACTAACTGAATATATGATATATTTAGCTATTTATTGCACTGAACCATTTAGAATTCCTTATGCTGGAAAAGTTGATGTGTGCGCGTTCGACAAAACTGGTACCTTAACAAGAGCTAATCTTGTGGTCGAAGGCGTTGCTGGTATCCAGTATGTAGATCTTTCGTGCAAAAAACCTTTTATTATGTTCAGTTAATTTTGAAATATCAGACTAACGTTGTTATTTAACTTTTAGCCCCGAGGATTCTAAGAAACTGGTGAAACCTCCAGATGCTCTTCGGGACACAATTCAGACACTTGCAGCAGCGCACGCTTTAGCTCGATTAGATGATGATGATGATATTGTTGTTGGTGATCCAATGGAGAAAGTAACATTAGAAGCGTTGGAATGGAAGCTTGATAAAAATAAACGTATATTTCGTTTATCACGTGTATTTCATTTTTATCAAATATTTATGTATTTATTTATTTATTTAATTTTTCTAAACAGGTGACACTGTAATTCCACAATCCCAAAGATTTCAATCGAGATCGCAATTGCAAATACATCGTCGATTCCTATTTTCTTCTGCTCTCAAACGTATGTCCAGTGTATCTACAGTGACTACGCCTCGAGGGAAAAAAACATTTATTGCTGTTAAAGGTGCTCCCGAAACTCTTCGTCAGATGTACCTTTATGTACCTGATGATTATGAGGAAACCTTCAAGTTTTTCACTCGACGTGGGAGTCGTGTGTTGGCTCTTGGCTATAAGTATTTGGAGGATAACATGACTATTGACAAGGTATTGATAAATATTGCATGAATGTGGTGTTAAAATGTTAATCTATCTCATACCTTTATATTTGTAAATTGACTTAGATTAATGGTCTTCTACGTGAAGATGTCGAAAGCGAACTTAATTTCGCAGGATTCCTCGTTTTTCATTGTCCACTGAAGGACGATGCTGTTTCCACTCTTCAAATGCTAAACGAATCATCACATCGAGTATGCTTGATTATATAGTACATCAATTTATTACTATATGATGTGTTTATTTATTGTTTTTCGAATTTTAGGTTATAATGATTACCGGTGACAATCCTTTAACTGCTTGTCATGTGGCTCGTGAGGTGAAAATTATCGAAAGAGACGTTTTGATATTGGATATTCAAGAAGACGCAAAAAGTCCGGATGGTATATAATTATTATTCTTTTCAAATTTTTTTTTTTTTATTTTGCATTGTATTAAATAATATACCAAATAGAACTTGTTTGGAAGTCGGTTGATGAGAAAATCATGATACCTGTAAATCCCATCGAACCAATTGAACGATCTGTATTCCGCGATTATGATATTTGCGTAACAGGTGCTGCATTGTCCCAGTATGAAAACAAACCATCCGTTAGAGAGTTGTTGAGAAATACATGGGTATATGCTCGCGTGTCACCTGGGCAGAAGGTTTCTTTATTTTTTTTATAATAATTTATTAATTATATTCCCATTACAATACTTACTTATTAATTATTCTAATAATTACATTATTTAGGAATTTATATTAACTGAACTTAAAAAAGCTGGGTACACAACATTGATGGTCGGTGATGGTACAAATGATGTGGGTGCTTTAAAACAGGCTCATGTAGGTGTTGCCTTGCTTAACGGCACGCCAGAAGATCTTAAAAAAATCGCCGAACGTCGACGTATGATAACACTAAAGGATATGTATGAGAATCAACTGAAATTCACTGCACGATTCAATATGCCACCGCCACCGCCACCACCAGCCATTGCTCACTTATTTCCACATATTACTCAGCAACAACAACAACAACAAAATCCAGCGAGACATGCACCACGGGTTGATCAAATTGCCGAACAATTACTACAAGACTTTGATGATGAACCTCCAAGCATTAAATTTGGAGATGCATCTGTTGCTTCTCATTTTACTTCGAAACTTTCAAACGTTTCTGCCAGTAAGGATCAAGTTTGCATATATTTAAACGGTCAATAATAAATATCAACCAACTTTTTTTTTCATTTTTCAGTCGCAAATATTATACGTCAAGGTCGATGTACACTTGTCGCAACTATACAGATGTACAAAATTTTGGCCCTGAATTGCTTAATTTCGGCCTATAGTCTTAGTGTATTATATTTAGATGGAATTAAATATGGTGATGCGTAAGTTATTTATTCATTTTATTCATTCATTAATTTTTTTTATAATCATTTGTAATATCTAATAATTTTTGATATCATCAGTCAAGCAACCATTTCTGGAATGTTACTTGCCGTTTGTTTTCTTTGTATTTCTAAGGCTAAGGTGAGTTTATACTTATTATATGATTACGAGTTTATAATGTCTTTTACTAAAATTATCTATCTTACTTTATTTTTAGCCCTTGGAGAAACTTAGCAAACGACGACCACAAACCAATATCTTTAATTTCTATATAATCTTTTCCATATTGGGCCAATTTGCAATTCATATTGCTTCATTAATTTATATAGTCGATTTAGTATTTAAACACGAGGAGTATGTATAAACATCTAATAATATAGTTAATCCTTGATTCTTAATAAATTTTATTCTCTTTAACTTATATTATTTCTTTAATTCATTAGAAAGAAACCTGTTGATTTAGAAGGCGAATTCGAACCAAGTTTATTAAACACGGCAGTATATTTGATATCGTTGTCTATGCAAGTTTCAACATTTGCCATCAATTTTCAGGTATAATTAATTTATTTTTGTAAGATATAATTAATTTAGAAAATACACTAATTAAATATTATACTTATTATAATAAATCAAATAGGGACATCCTTTCAGAGAGAGTCTGAGAGAGAACAAAGCACTTTTTTATGGTTTAGTTTCAGTTGCAGGAATTGCTTTTGCTGGAGCCTTGGAAATAGTTCCCGAAATAAATAGTCTTTTACAACTGGTTCCTCTTTCGAATGAAGTATTTATTATAATATTTTCTTTTTTTTTTTTTGTTTTGTAAATAATAATTGCTAATTTATTATATATTTTTCTTTTTATAGTTTAAATTTAAACTTGTGAATACTATGATAATTGATTATTGCGTTGCGTGGTTGATTGAATTAGTTTGCGAATATTTATTTGCAAATAATAAGCCCAAGGATATTGCTCAAAGAGATAAAAAAAATTAGAATCGAAAGGATTAAATTTTTAATGAACAATTTTTTTTAGATTTACTCATCATCTTATGCATACATACATCAGAGTTATTCAAATAACATAGATTGAAATATTTTTTCCTCCTCATTTATAATGTTTTATTTATTATTTTTAATTTGATTAAACAAAAAAGAAAAAAATTTATCTTGTTATAAAAAATGATAGTAATGCACGCGTAACGTACTAATAAATTTGCCTGTTTTTTAGAGATTATTATTATTTTTTTTTTTTACTGGCTTTTTATCCTTACTTTCTTATGATAATGTGATATTTGAACAAATTAACGGCCCGTGAAAATTACCGATTTCTAAGCGCTTTTTCCTAATTTATCAAGCGATTATGGTGGCTGTCACCTATAAACCTCACAAAAATCACATGACTTTAAAAATTTATAAATTAAAAATAAAACAATTATAGAACAATGTATGCTTAACATTTTTATCGGTTTACTTTTTTATAATTTTTGGAGTTATTATAAATTAAAGTTCAAGAATTTTTAGCAAAATGGAAAATTTCGGACTAATGATCAGCATAATGTTGGACGTTATCCCGAAAATTTTGGCCTGCATTATGATAATTCTGCCCAAGATTTTTGGGAAATTGTCCATTTAGCTTTCGGGGAATCGGGATTTAACCGGATCAGTGCTATGTATGCGAAATTTTCACATGAAATTCGTTATTCCACTCTAATTTTCTCACGCTTTGACCATTTATAATAAAAATGACACGCTTATCAATGAGAAAAACTATTGTTAATGAGAAAGAATGAAATAGTAATGGAAGATTTGAAAGAAATCACAAGTTGATGATGAGGATGATTGGGAAGATGAAAATGACAGTGGTTGGGATGTAATTGATTTACCAAACGAAAATAAAAATAAAAGTAAGTTAGTTTAGTCAAATAATACACATCTGAAATAAAAGAAACGTGGACCTTATCTTACCGGAACAACCAAAAAATCAACTTATTTCAATAAATATGGACCAAATAGTTCTTTCACAAGAGCCACAAAAGGAACTTTGGATATTTTAACGCTTATAAATAAACAATCAAATTCAGATGATTTCGATGAAATTTTGGATAATGTGGAAGATGAACACAATGATTAGCTTAATCTAAAGAAAGGATTGAAAGTTTAAAAATCGAACTTAAAGAGAAACAAAAATCATTAAGTGTATCTGAATTTAATAAAAAATGAGCAATCTTTGAGTATTTGAAAAGATTAGATGATAATGGAAGGGTAAGACAAGGCTAGTATAGAAGTTGCGCAATTGGTTTTCATTGATAGTGCTCCATATAGAGCATGAACTATTCGTTATTGGGCCAATTATTGGCTTCGATATAATCATCTTCCAATAAGTCATCAAGGTAAGCATCAAAAGACAATGCGGCTAATAGATGATGAAAATATAGCGAAAGAATGCCATACTTGAATTCGATCACAAGGTAAAAATACAACTCCACTAAAATTCAAACATTTTTGAACAAAAATTACTTGTTGATTCAGAAATAATGAGAAAAAAAACTATTAATATAGAAATCATGACACTTTGGCTCAATGTACTTGGGTATTTTTTCCAATCACAAAAACAAGGTAAGTTAAGTATATTATAGATAGTTAAAAATACTAGACTAAATTACTAACATTATCTGTATTATATAAGGCATATACTATAATGGTCACAAGCATGCTGATGTTATAAAATATCGGCAAACTTTTCTGGATAAAATCTATAGCTATGAAAAGAATATGGCAAAGTATGAAAGTGAAAGTATAGAACGGATACCACTGACATTAGGACCTAATAAAAAAGAAATAATTCTTATAACACATGATGAGTGTATATTTTATTTAAACAATAGAAAACAGGACATATAGGCAAAATTCAGAGAATTACCATTATATAAGAAAGAAAATAGTCGTTCTATTATGGTTAATGAATTCTTGATGAAAGAATGCGATTAAACTCACAATAACATCAACAAAACTCTTCTATACCTGAAGAAGCTTGGGTTTATCTTTAACTAGGAAAAGATTGAAAAGGTTTTTGAACAAGTGAGTATCTAATCAAACAAGTAAAAACAAAGATCATACCAATTTTTGAAGCAATTTTTCTAAATTGTATTACCTTATTTGCATTCAATAATAGTTTAAACTATGTGATATATAAATCTAATGCACTTATGGTGAGTAGGATGAATCTAAAATCCAGAAGCAAGTAATCAAAGATGAGAGACACAGTTTTTAGACCAGACAATCAACATCAATCAATGGTTAATGAGAATAACGAATTGAAAGGGATGAAACAGATGTTAATTGAGCATGGATTATAGAAAGATAGGTTAAATGCTGATTGTAAGCTGTGTAAAGATAAGATTGTAGATGTAAATCAAACAGATTATTGCGCACAAAAAGTTATTTTATTACAGCCAGATTTTCTATTTCAAAAAAACGCATTAGAAGAAAAATACTAAAGGTTGAGCATAAATATATATTTTACCTGAAGTTTTACTGTGAATTAAACTATAGTGAACAATACTAAAAGGTGGCGAAAAGATATACTTGAGAGAACTGCGATTATTCTTGGTTAAGTTTATAACATGTTGTTCCTGCAGCCTTAGAGTCCGTTAGTATAATTACAATAAGAAAATTTCTAGGAAGACGTGACGTTATATGAATTTATATAAGAAAGAAATAACTGATAAATTAGCAGAATATGCTACCAATAAGTATAAATCACCGTTGTATTTCTGAATATGTATTAGCAGAATTAAATAAAATAAAATAATAAAATACTAATGACTTCGCAATGTAAAAAAAATGCAATATCACGTGAATAAATGCTAAATCACGTGAATATCATGTGAAGATTGACAACTAAAATTTCAGACTAGTGCAGTTTATAGGTGACAGCCACCATAGAAATTTCTAAAATTTTAATCATCCATATGACTTACTCAATTTCTTTACAACTGTTAAATGGAGCATTCTTAACCTACACTAGAGGTGTAAATGTTTGACCTATACTGGGATGTACAATAAGTTTTAACAAATTTTATTGAATGAAAATTGATTATGTATTATTATATAATTTATACTATCTTTGTAAATAAATTAATATTGTATTTATGCAACTGCTGCAATGAGAACATAAAATATTCGCAAACTTAAACTTCATATAAAAATTCAAAAATTAGAATTTTTTTTATTACAATATAATAATTATTTAATCGTTATATATATATGTGTCAAAATCTGCACTGTTTTTCATAATTTTTCTTGCTTCTTCTAATAATAAATTTCCATTAAAATCTTGAATTATTAGTCTAATAATTACCTCTGGAACTAATATTTCATATAAATAATCAATTGGTTTTAAAGGTTTGCTAATTTCAAATGTTAAAATATTTGTTTTTAAAAACAAATTTATCAAAACTTTTGTGATGATTATTTTACCTTTAGAACTATAATATCCTAGCTGTAAAAATAAAAAATAAATATAAATTTAATAAACAAATGTATTAAAATATATTATAAAAAAATATATTTATAAATTAAATCTTACTCTTAATTCTTCACTTCTATTCATTATCATTATCATCATTGGTATATTTGCTTTTTGAAATCCAATTTCATTATAAACAAATAATAAAAAGTTGCAAAACTAACTTACTAATTTATAATTAATAATATCTAATAAATCATCTTAAATATTACTAATCCAATTTGATAAAATTTTAAAATTGATATTTGTTGGATAACCTGCTTCTATACCTAATGGAATAATTTTTGTTTCTGCATAATGCATAAAACAAAATTCTACACAATCGACTTCTAATATTTTTTCTAAAAAATCAAAATATTTTAATATAATCAATATTATTATTATAGAAATAAATTAAATATAAAATTTATTTTTTTTTTACAATATTTTTAAATATTCAAGTAATTTTTTTTAGTAAAGGATTAGGTAAAGGTTGATTACAAAAAAGACATGATAATTCATCTAAAAGTATTAAAAAAAGAATTATAATATCATTATATTTAAAATTCATAAGTTTTATAAAATAAACATGCCTTTTTTTTTATTTTTAGCATTTATATCATCTATTTTCATATTCATTAATTCAGTTACAGATATCTGTGATAAATTTTGAAATACTTCATATGTTGGACTCAGTATATTAAATGTATAATCATCCTTTTGATAATTTGTAATATTTTCTTTTTCTTGTACTGATAAACCACTACCACTACTACTAGCAATTGAATTTTTTTGCTTTTTATTTGATAAATTTTTTGTTGAATTTTTTTTCCTTAATTAAAATTTTTTAAAATTAATAAAATAATATAATATTATAATATCAATAAACTAAAAAATATCAATTATAAATACCTTTTTTTTTAAATTATTATTATTTTTAGGATTATTGATTATACTTTGTAAAGTATTATCTTTTGTTTGACAAGTTTGATGAATAATTTTTAATTTATTTTCCAACAAAGTATTATTTATAAAATAAAATTCTTTAGATAATTCTGGATACTTTTTTATCAAACTTTTTATTTCATAAAAAGTTTTTATTAACAAATATTCATAGTCTTCAAAAATTTTTATTTCTGAGAAATCCAAATGTTTTATTATATCATTACCATAAAACAAATTAAATTGTTATGTTAAAAAAGATTATTTGGATCTTTTTGCTAGCATTAATAAAATAGTGAATTTGACAATTTATTTAAATTCATTTATATTACTACACAAAATATATGCCGATATATAATTCTAGAAAAAGTTATATATTTGCATAAACACAAAAACAATTGTTATTATTGATCATATTGTATTTTTCTTCTAAATTTGTAATTATGATTAAATCGATGAACATGAAATAATTGAATATTTTGAGTTCTAAATAATTAAAAATAAATTAAATTAAATTAAATAAATTTTATAAAATAAAAATACATTATAATTAAATACTTTAAATCAAATAATTCTATATAAGAATAATTAAATGCTTGTAATAATTGCTCCTATGTTAACTTTAATATATAACTTGTTAATATTTCTGCTGCTTAATATTCAAATAGACTCATTATTTTTAAAATAACATTAAATTGATTTTGCCGATATTTAAATAATTGTAAATCAATATCACATTATTCTAGTGTAGATTCAAAAGCTTTAAAAAATCTAAAAGTGAATTGGTTACATTCATATAATTTTTCATAAGACTATTTATTGATTCTCCATACTATCTACTTGTCATATCTACTAAAAATATATTTTTATTAAAACAAGGTGCTCATTTTTCTTTTACTTTATCCATCTTTTCTAAATGTGCTTTACAATCTGAAAAGTTTATTTAAAGTTATTGCCATTTGATTATAAAATTATCAACTTTATATTCTTTTGTACATTCATAAAATGCTTTTGTAAAATTATGCCAATTTGCTTCTAATATACTATATAAATTTTTGATTACATTTTTCCAAAGATGCCATATATATAATACATGTTTACTATTTTGACCAAAAACATTTTATATAGCTTGAAAAATTGCTTATTTTCATCTGTAAGTATTACTTTTAGTGGATTATTATTAACTATTTTAAGAAATGATTTAAATGTTTATATAAAACTATTAATTGTTTCTTGACACATTAAAGTTTCAGCAAAATATATACTTTGACCAAAATTGTTTACTCCTATAAAAATTCCAAATGGCATATTAAATCAATTAACTTTGTATATATTATTAAAAACAATTACATCTAAAAATCTACAATATTGTCATTTCTGTTCTAGATACATCCAAATTACTTGAAGTAATTCATTTGAACTTTCATCAACTTTGATTTCATATTCAAATCCATTAATTTCTCTTTTGAATTACTTTAAAGTATTAATAAATTCATATGCTTCAAAAAAATGACTATATAATTTATTATCTAATTGATATATATAATTATAAATATCATTATAAATCTATATTTCTAATTCTTGATATTCTTGTTTAAGAATAGATTTGATAGTTGATACATTATAACCTGTTTGATGATAAATTTTTAATTTGATCTTTAATTTTTTGTGAAATTATTCTTTGATTATTTAAAAAATTTTTTATGCTCAAGAATCATTATTTCATAATTTTGTTTCAAATTTATAGCCAAAATATGCCAAAGATCAGTTTGTAAATTAAATGATGCTTTAATCATAAAAGGATAATTACATCTTTGAGAATGATGATCTCTTTGATGATTTTTTTCTTTTTTTTATTCAGCAATACCTGTGCATGAACATAATATAGTTCTTTTTTTAATATTATTATTTTTATCATGTTTTACTTTATCTTTTCGTATTTAAAAATTATAAAAATTTACAAAATTTTGAACTTGTGTTATAAAATCATCATGATTTATAAATGTATTTGAAGCTGTTAGTTCAGGAATACATATCTCTTCAGATTTTATATGAAAATACAAGTAAGAGTTTATTATTTGTTATACAATATTAATTTTATTTACAAAGATAGTATAAATTATATAATACAGGTCATTTATAAATAAAAATAAAATTTTTTGACTTTAAAATCCTAAAACTTTTGTTCTATATGCTATAAAGAAAAAATTATCCACAATAATTAAAGAGCGAACAATAAAAAATAAAAGTTATAGTTTCAAATATTTAATTGATTAGAAAGTTTTGAGTTTTAGGCAATTGAAAATTACGATTTTCTTATAAAGTGTTCAAATTTTAGACATTGATCTTATCATATGACATTAACTTTACCCAATAAAATTCGATCATATGAAAATTACCCAATGAAATATGTGTAATAAAATATAATGCAAATTGATCAGTAAATTTTTTTTTTAAAAAAATTTTCTTCTTCAAGCATACCCTGACTTACAAAGAGAAAAGCTGCAATGAAAAACAAAAATCACAATAAAAAGAGAAATTTAACACAAAAACTAAGTAGGTTTATTAAATTATTTAATGTATTTATAAGAAAGAATACATTTATTTAAATTAATGTTTGTTTTTTAAAGCTGAGAATGATGCAAAAGTGAACATATTAGGAAAACAATTAGAGATGGATTTGAATAATACTTTTAGCAAAACGGATTAGAAAATAATGAGGTAAGTGATTGAAAAAGTGATATTGATTTAAAAGCAAAATAAGATATACAGAATAGACTTATGAAGGTGGATTTTGGATTGAAGTGAAGACTGGATACTAAATTAGAAAAAGAAAAATGCAGTCCTTATAAAATAGATAAAATATCAAAGTCAACTTATTATAATAAATAGGGACCTAATGGCTAATGGACAGAAGTAACAAGGGAACCTGAAAGTTTGAGAGATTTTTTAGCCGGTAAGATAGATTAATGCAAGAAAGTTTTCAAGATATTTTATCAGATGAAGAAGAAGTTTCTGTGTTTGTCTGACCATTAGAAGATATAGTTTCAAATTTAAAGAGAGATTTAAAAGAAAATTTTAACAGAATGTTGACAAAAGAATATATTAAGAAAAGGGCTATATTTGAATATCTTATACACTTATTAAAAGGAGAGAAAAAGATAAAAGCAAGTATAAATGTAGTAAATATAATATACAATAGTAATAGTAAATCAACAGCTACTTGGATTTAGCAGATGGCAAAATATTAGTGTATTAATAATGCTCTACCTCTATCTTATCAGAGAAAACATCAGAAAGTTAGTAGAATTATTGATGATGAAGATATTGCTGATATATACCATAAGTGGATTCAAAAAAATGGAAGCCACACAACTTCGCATTAATTTAAAGAATTTGTTCAAGACATATTATTACTAAAAGTACAGAGGGTGGACAAAAGTTTCTAAACACCTTTATAAATGCGATTTTACAAATTTTCATCATATAATTGTAATACTATACTATAGTTATATGACTGTTTATTGTTTATTTACATAATCAAAATAAAAAAATTTGTGTTGTTTTTGTTATTTTGACTTAATTCACTTAATCTCTACCAAATCGAAAAATAATGGGATAAAATAAAAAACAATACAGAGTCATATTTTACTTGACAGCCCAATGTCCTGATCTTAACCCAATTGAAAATTTATGGGCTGATATTAAATAAAAACATTCATGCATATAAAAACCACCATCAAATCTTGCTGACCTCAACTGCTATATTAAAAAGGCATGGTGAGAAATTCCAATGCATACTATTAAAAATTTAGTCGATAGCATACCACAGCGAATTCAGGCTGTGATTGCAGCAAAGAAAGGTCCAACCAAGTACTAAAGTTTAATATGAAATGTATGCCTTAACCAGCTCTAATAAAATAATATTAGAATTTTTACTATCAATGCTAAAGAATTATAAGTTTTTTATTTGGTGAAAAAGTGTCTGAAAACTTTTGTCCACCCTCTGTAAATATCAATAAAAATGTGATTAGTATAAATACCGCAAGGTGGTAGTTAAATGTGCTTGAATATTATTATTAGTAACAAAAACAAGGAATATATTATGATAGACATGAGAGAGATAATGTTGGAGTTAAAATTATTTTATTAGCTTCTTTTTTGGTTTAATAATAGTTTAAGCTACTTGTTTTTGTATTAAATTTAAATTTACAATAGGAATTATCATTAGGTAAAAGAGAGGAACGTAATAATAATTTAGTTGTTGTGTATTGATAGAGACTCTATTAATGATTATCTCTGAAATATGACAGGATGACCAGTTGGTTTAAGACTAGTAAGTTTTTAACTTGCAAGGATGTTTTAGGCAGTTCAGTTTATTTTTTCTACTATATATACCTAGTTTTCAGAATTTCTATATATTAATCTATTAGATTTGAATTTTTATAATAAATGTGGGCATTACGCGTTTTTAAAAAAAATAATTACAAGAAAATAAAATTTATTTTGTTGAATTTATCTCATTAAAATCTATTAAATAATTATATTTTCATATTTCTAAGATCAATAGATACTAAGATATATAAGTTTAAAAATTTAACTTTTTTTCATAATAATTTATCATATATTTGTCTTTAAAATATTATTACAGTTAGTTCTTTAAAATGCTTATAAGTGATAAGCGAAGCAATATTTAGGAGTGGTAATTAGAAGGTTTAATTTAGTAATTAGATTTAGAAGAGTATTGGTAAATTAACAGTTTATTTAATAACTATAACAATAGAGTACTACCTTAGTCAGCGTTTTATACTATATAATTAATTAGAGAAATTAAACTAAACTATTTAATAAAACTATGAGTTAGACACACCGTTAAGCTAAAAGAAATTGTCCTCTATTTATATAAAATGAAAAATATAAAGTTATCAAAGATATAAAAAAAATAAATAAAATATATGAAATATATAAGATAAATAAAATATAATAAATATATGAGATAAATAAAATAAAATAAATAAAAGAAATATATTGTATAAAAGAAATATATATTATAGATAACATAGATGACATAGAAGATATATATGATTTCCTAGAGATCAACATCATCTTTTAGATTATCATCATCTATGTCTTCTTCTGTATAACATCACTCTCCTTCAAGATTTTGCATTCCCGCATAAATCTCAGTGGCTTTATCAATTAAATTATTATATTCTGCTGCTATTTAGTTTAAAGAATAGTATTTTACTAATTTGACTTTAAAAATCAATAATTTAATCATTAAACATAATAATCATCAATTAGATTATTTTAATTATTTAAATTATATATTACATTTATTCTGATTTTTGTAAAATTTTTGTAAAATTAAATCTTTTATTTTTATAAATAATTTTAATTATAAATTTAGAAATATTTTATATAATATAATAAAAAATTTTTATTATTAATATTTTTAAAATTATTATTAGGTTTCATTAAGTATTGTTACTATTGATAAAATAAATTAAATAATATAAATATTAAATAAGTTTATATTAATTCTTAATCATAACTTTTAATAGATTCTAAATATAAATTAATACTATCTGTTTATTTATTAATTGATCTTAATAATACAAATAATTCCTTACAGTCTAGAAAATTATGAATTTATATTTGCCTAAATATTTTTTTTAAATATATTATGTAAAATATATGGTTAATTTTATAACAATTATAAAAAAAATTTATTATGAATTTATATATAATAAAAATTCAATAAAATTTATTTGATATTTATTAATAGATAATAAATTTAACAAAAATTCTTAATTTCTTACTAATATTTTAAATATATACTTATTTTAATTTAGATTATCTTACAATATGAACACATGCATTAAAATAATGTATATAATTTAATAAAATGAAATATGTTATTATCATTTGATAAAGTTGTAGATATTATATTAAATGCTTTTAATTATATAAATTATTTTAGTAATATAAATGAACAAATTTTTATAATTGATGAAGAACTTGCATATAAAAACTTTAAATATATTAAAAAGCATCTTTATGAGTTTTAGAATTGTAATCAAATTCATATTTACTGAAAGACATGATTATACTATATTTAAAATATAGAAGAAGAAATATAGAATTAGATTAATCATCACTCATAAATTTGTAAATATTCTTTTGATTTATGAAAATATGATGATTAAAACTATTATAAATCACTATAAACTACTTATGCTTTATAAACTTTTATTTTTAAATAATAATTTTCTTTCTCTTATTATACAAAAATAAGATAAACAATTTCTTAATCTAATACATATATTGAATTTTTTGGTTATTGGTCTTCTTGGTTATAATAAATATTATTTAAATATTTCATTTAGACTATATTATGAATAGGTAAACACTTTGTAATAAAAAGGAAGAAAACCATCAAAAGATATTTTTTTTTTACTTTATAAATAAATCTTATTTTTTTAATAAAGTAAATTCAAATTTAATATTAACTCAAAAAAATTTTTGGTAGTTTTCTTCCTTTATACTTCAAAGCATCTATATACATTATAAATATGAAAATATTTTCTAATAAAAGCATTTATAAAGATATATGTTAAGAATATGCATTTAAGTAAAGAAGAAAAGATTAATAATAATAAACAATTTATGACTCTAGTTAGAAATTATGATACAAGAAATAAGTTGATAAATTATACTAAAGAATTCATATGTAAAACTAATCTATTAATCATAAAAACAATAAAATTGCAACCTTGCAAAATATATAAAAAAACAAAGAGAAAATTCCTTAGAATCAGAATTATTTTACATTTCAAATTTAATTTTAATGTAATTACATGTAAATAAAAAATTCAATTAACATCTTTTGTTTATTTCAGAAATAAATTACATCCTCCCTTAAATAAATAACAATCTTAATTTTTAATTAATCTTGTAAAAAAAAGAATAAAATAATTAAATTAAACTCTAATTAACTGATACATTATATAAAATATATACTTTGATAATAACTTTAATTAATCAAATAGTTTCGTTTAGATAAACTAAGTGTTATTTTTTATATTAGTATTTTTACAATATATAATTATCACGTGATAATTGATTTCCTTAAATAGACAAGGGGGAGGAAAAAATCTAAAAATCAAAAAGACATCATTTCTAATAAAAATATTAGTAAATCGATTGATCGTAGGGTCTCCAATAGAAAATCACGGCCGATAGAAATAATGTTCCAATTAAGAAGCGCAAACTTACTAAAATTACTTCGCCTGATGAACGTGGCGTAGTATCAGCGCAGTTAATGCGACTTGTTGATCGTTCCTATACCAGATATAAATTATTTTTAACCCCCTACGGTGGCGTTAATCCGAAAATCATCCTTTCTGTTTCTTTTCGTTTCAATGAATAAAACAAATTCAGCAGGAAAGCGGCAAATGTTTCTTCATTTACCACCAGAAATACTGGGAAAAATATTATTATTAACATCCTTACAAACACGTACGATGATATTATCAAGTGTTTGTAAGAGCTTAAAACATTTTATATTTAATCATGATATTTTATGGTCAAAGTTAAATTTAAATCCATTAAAAAATATTTCAAACTCTACTATATCAAATATATTCTGTTGCAATATACCGAATGATACAAAAAATTTTATAAGGGAATTATTAGTTAATGATATTAACATTAATAAAGATAGTCTAAAGATCATATTGGAAACTTGTGTAAATCTCAAAAGTTTACATTTAAGAACTTATAAAGATAATATGAATATGAAAATTTTTAAAGATCTTCTTGAAGAGTTATATAACGATAAAGAACAAGCGGATGTTCAGGAAAAGGAAGAAAATGAGAAGAATCAACAACAATCATCAACAACCGTCGTGAAACCTATTTGTAATCTAACGACAATTTATTGGCACGTAGGTCATAGTTTTGAGGATTGGTGGTTTCCTATGGTGAAAAATTCATTAGAGTCTACGTTGAAAAAATTATCAAATAATTCAAAAGCTACAATTAAAGTTCCCTGGTGTGATGTGTGTAATCAGCAAAAAGCAAGCATGAAGCTGACGTGCAATGGAGATTCACATAGAAAAAATTGGAGTATTTATGGTTGCTTTGAATGTGCTGATTATGGTAATATGCAAGCTGATTTTAAATGTGATGAATGTTTGAGAACAGAAAAATTGGAAAATTTAACTCAAATTGATGTTAATTCTGTTAGTTCATCTAATATTAGATTAATTAATGCGATTGATGATGAGGTTGAAAACGAGGTGGTTTCTGAAGAATAAGTTTTTTTTACTTTTTTACTTTTACGTTTCGGCTAGTTTTCTAGATATATAATCATATAATCCTGTTTCGCAAAATTCATATTGTACATTGTAAAATGAATCGTTTAGAAAATAAACGTAATAAATTATATAATTCATTGTATTCCCGTGACAAATACGTGATGATGAAAAGACCAATCATAAATCAGAATTCCACGATAAATGGAGTTCCGACGCGACTTTTTTTTTCTTCTTTTCTTGGTAAAAGTTATTTTTCTACCGTCTAGACGTTTGTTCGCATTAACGAGTGGAGGCCATACACCTATTTTCCTTCGTCTATACGACAATAAAATATTATTTCTACTTAATTATTTATATAATAAATAATAATAGGTAAACAAAAAAATGACATTTTATAATTATTAAAATCGAATGTAAATAATTTATTTTTAAATTAATTAGCTCTATTATATAATAAATATTATTATTATTATTATAAAGTAAAATAATATTAACTTATATAATTAACATTATTTTTTATAATTTTTTTCATATTTATGAAAAAATTAGCTAAAAATAATACTTATTTTTAAATAATTAATAATAAATTTTTTGAAGTTTTACAGTTTTATTTAAACTTATGAAGTTAAAATTTCATATAATCAATTTTTTTAAATACCCAATTCATTACTCCGAATTATATTACATTTCGGATATAATTACACTGCCATAATTATACTTTGGTTGAGAATTACTTCAATGATTGAAGTGGCAAAATCCTCCAATGCATTGCTAATAGTAACGGTGGAAAAATTATTGTAAAAAATATAATACAAACTATATAATAATAGTTATAATAATAGTCATAAATGAAAATTTTACCAGTATATTCAATGGTTTATTAAGCATATTTGCTTTTATTTTTTATTTTTTATTTTTCTTATTTTTATATTTTTAATAATATTTTTTTTCTTATTTTTATATTCTTCTTATAATATTTAAATTTTTAATAATGTAACTAAAATAAATCTAATATTTAATAAATATATTAAATTGCTTTGAAATTTTTAATAAAGTTTTTAAGATTTTGTAAAATTTTTTTAATATTATATAAAAAATTTAAGGTTAAATTATATATAATTAAATAAATTAAAATAATTATTATATTTAATAAATTAAGGTAGTTGAAATATAATGTAAAATAATAAAGTAAAAAAAAACTATTATATAAATTTAGATTTAAGTTAATAATTAATAATTATCATTAATTGTATATTGTTTTTTTTCAGAGTTCTATTAATTTTAGAAATTAGGAGGTATTGAAAAATGGATATTAAAAGAAAATAGTTATTAGAAAAGAAATGAATATAATAGATGAAGCAGGCATTAGAGAAAAAGTGGATATTAAGAAGAAAAAGAAATAAGAAGAAAAGGTATCAAAGAAAAATGTTTATAAGTAATAAAAAAGAAACAAGAATCAAAGAATAGATATAAGAGAAATTAATAATAATTAAAAAGAAGAAAATGGTAATATTAATTTTTATATCTTTTATTTTATCCTTTCTAATCACAATTCTACTATCTAGAAGAAGAATATTTAGAAATATTTAATCTTATTCATCATTAAAATTATAACTTTTGCTAAAACATTTAAAATTTACATTAGTTTCTATAAATATTTCTAAAAGAATATCTGAAAGATTATTATCATATATCACTTAATGGAGGTTTTTTAAATTTGTAATTAAACTTTTGCTATCACAAATTACTTTTTAGTCAAAATATAATTATTGAAAAAAACAGATATAAAAAGAGAAACAAATATTAGAAAAAATAAATATTGAAAATAAAACAGATATTAAAGAGAAATAAATATTAAAATAAGAATAGAAATTAAAATATAGAAAAATTGATAATAATTAAAAAGAAGACTTTTTAAGTTATATTTCTTCTTTATTTATTATTAATAGAAAATTTAGAAATATTTATAATCTGTTCAATAAATTATATCATTCTCAAATTTGTCATTAAAATTAAATTAGTTTCTGTGAATAAAAGAATAAATACAGTAGCGGTCATAAGTATCCGACCACCTCTAACTCTGGCTACAAGTAAGTAAATTCAAAATTTTTTTTTTATTTAAAAAATACATAACCAACTAACTAAAAT
>CAJVPP010000382.1:0-34171 GCA_910592005.1 Funneliformis mosseae | reverse complement strand
TTTCTGCTTCTGGATTTGGTAAGCTATTTTGCTTTCAGAGGAACCTTAATGCTGAATTTATGTATACTATTTATGAGCAGAGTCTTCTAGCTTTCACCTTTAAACTTTTTGGTAAAGATAACATAGATTGGATCTTGCAAGAAAATAATGATCCAAAGTATCGATCAAAAATCACGAAAAAGTGAAAGGAAGAAAATAGCATTGAGGTACTTTTTTAGCCATCAATGTCTCCAGACTAAAACCCTATAAAAAACATTTGAAGGTTAATGAAAATTAATATACAAAAAAAAAATTCGATCAATTAGAGGGTTAAAGGGGAACTTACAAAAGAATAAAACTGATTATCACCTGTACTTACCGCGAATTTAGTAGCTAGCATGAAAAGATATACAGCTGTACTTATAGAGTCAGATGGTGATTATATAATATATTAATTTTAGTTAGTTGGTTATGTATTTTTTAAATAAAAAAAAATTTTGAATTTACTTATTTGTAGCCAGAGTTAGAAGCGATCAGATACTTATGACTGCTACTATATATATATACAGTTCGCTTTTTTTACAGTATAGTATGCTATAATTATGATTCAAATAAAAATAAGTTTAGAATATATATGCTTCAAATATCATATTTGTTTGAAACTAGTTCTTTATTAGTTTGATATTGATTCAATTCTAAACTCCCTTTTTTCATATTTAAAGAAAAAAATCATAAAAAACTTTGCCTTCATATGGTAAATATATATATGCTAAATGAAATAAATAATGAGGCACCCTTGATATCTGATAATAAACTTGGAGATTTGCCATTTAATTGTTACCTATCTAGCCAAATTGAGGTTAAAAACTAATGTTTAAAACATGATCTAGATATTATTATAAGCTCAGATATTCAGCTTGGCACTAGAAACAGTCTTTTAATAAAAAATAATGAGAGTTTTTCAGAACGTGTATGCCAGCTTGAAGATGAGGCAAGAGAACTCAAAAATGAGATTAATCAAAAAGAGATTTCTCTTGCAAGTGCTAAAAGTGAGATTGCTACAAAATTGGAAGAGATACAAGCTCTCTATTCAAGAGTAGAGGAATTAGAGCAGGATGTTTCTTTAGCAAAGAAAAGAATATTAGAGATGGATTCTCTTAAGCGTAAATCTGAACTGAAATACATAAAACTGTCTGACGAAAATATTAGTTTAGATTTGGCAAAAATGGAATTAGAAGATATACTAGCCAAAAAAAAAGGATGAATTAATGCGGGTAAAAGATGATTTACTTTCAGCATAAAAGGTAATAATAGAGAAAGATTCCCTCCTTCAAGAAACTAATACTTTTTTATTAGAGCAGATTTTGAAAACATCCAGTAAATTTAAGCAAAATGAAGTGATTGGAGGTGATAAAGGACTGGAGAAAGATAACGAAATCACTAGCCTTAAAATAATCTCAGAATCACCTTATTTCTTATTTTTTCAGTATGTATTTATTTTCGTAATAGTATTACTAATTATATACATCTTATGATGCATATTCTCTCGTCTATATTCATTTTATAATGAAGAAAAAAATATTTTAAACTATAAAATACTTTAAATAGAAATCAAGGTTATGGATTTCTGATCTGATACGGAGAAGAACTAAAAGACAGAACTACCTCCTATAAAACTTTACCTTATAGATATGGATAAGGCTACTAAGTATGAATTATCTCGAAATGTTGAACATCCAGCAATGATATAGTCATTCAGCAAGGTAATCATAGGGAAAAGTGGTATAGGTAAAGGTAATTCATTAGCAAATCTTATTACTGGAGATAAAGGTGAATAATATATAAAAAACAAAAGGGTGGATCCAAATATATTAAATGTGATGATTTAATAGTTTGTAATTATCATTCTGATAAGCCCAAATGGGCATTTGTTAGATACATCTATAAAATGATTGCAAGTAATCTAAAGCATTTTATTATGAAAATATTAGATTCAGATACATATCACCAGAAAAATTCCTAGTGTAAAATCCTTTTCACCTGAAAGAAGTACTGTAATTATTTTTGAGGATTTATGTAATGCTTCAGAGTCAATATAAAATTGAATTATTCTATTCTTTATACATGGGCGACATCAAAATATAAGTCCAATCTATATAATACAATAATATCATTATGTTCTGATAATTATTCGTGAAAATATCTCCCATCTAATGATATTTAACAGAGGTAGTAGTTATCAAGATATGTTCAAGATAACTGATCATTATACTGATGATGTTAAGAATGCATCAATAGTTATTAACAGTTACTTACACAAAGGTGAGTTTATTGTATTTGATCTCACTAGGCCAGAAGATGATCCTCTTGCAATTTGCCTAAGGTTTGACACTCTACTAAACTTGCAAAAGGAAATAAAAGCTAAGTAAAAACGTAAGGAAAAAAGTGCCCTAGCTAATGAATAGAATCTGACTTTATAGATGCTAGCTTTTTTTTGTAATTATAAAAATTAGAATGAGAGAATTGGTTATTTATATCAATCCTTAGAAAGCTTGAGACTTAGATCAGGATCTTGTTTTACAGAAATTTTATTACAGACCTGAGGGATATTATCAGACTGCTGAAAAAATGCAAATGGCTTGTAATAATGCTAAATATAAGTTTTCTTTTATAGAAATCAAAAATTAGCTAAACAAGCAGGTTTTGTATCAGATTCACAAGTTTCAATCAAATTTATTCAGTATGCCTTCTTTAATAATATTCAATTTTTAAATAAAGTATACCAATATACTACCTCCATGTCTTATAATAAAGTAGCAATCGAATTTACAAGTATAGGGGTGTTATTAAAGATATTGTAATTAGGTACTGATGTAATTTACATTAACTAATAAATCTTCTACACAAATGACTAAAGCAATTTAGAACATTTACAATAATCCTAATGATCCTCTTAACCTGCCTAAAGATTTTATTGTAGATAGAGGTACTGAATATATGAGTGAATATAAAGATTTATTACTCAGTTATAATATTAGAATTCAGTATGCTAACTCTAAATATGATGTGGCTATTGCTGAATGTGATCATCAAGAATTTGAAAAACATGTTTATTTTCGATAAGATGTTGAAGATTTTCATTTGCCTTTGACTGATAGATTCAAACATAGGTTAAGAGACTTCGTATAAATGATGATATTTTCAATAATACTTCTACTTTATTAATAGCTATGTCTTCTAATAAAGCTATAAAAAAGGTATTAAAAGGTAAAAAAATAATAGCTAGACCTTCTGTCGAACATAGGAAACCAGTTGGTTATAATGAATCACTTTTATCTAGCTATACTGAAGTTCAGTATCTTGATAAAAGAAAACCAACCTATTCTCTATAAGCTTTACAATGGTCCTAGATGCTTATTTGTAAGAGAAGAACTTCAAATTGTAAAGAATGTGTAATTACCCTTTCAATGGATACTTAAGCATTAGACTTATCTCTTTTTTCCTCCACTTGGTATAGGATTTGTTCGAAAGCATTACTTAAGTAATCATCTATTTCATCTCTATTATAAACTATAATTTACTTATTTCTAAACCAGTCAGTTTGTGAATTCTTTTTTACCTGTTTTTCTTTTCCAGGTTTATCATCTATAAGAAATTTAGTAAAAGAACATAGAGCAAACTTAAATTGTTCATGCTTATTGAATTCCTTTTCAAGTATTTCTCTAAACTATTTTCTTCAGCTTCTTAACATTTTTTATATATTACTTCCATTATCTAGATACGATATAGAAACTTTTACATGATGTACAGCTATAGCTTTTCTTTTAACTGCTGTTTCCAATTCTTCTTGCTTCTTAAATTCTAAATCCTTTTCTGATCCTTCTTCAGTAATTTTTTCCAAGTGCTCAAATTCTTCATTATTTGTTTTTTCTTTACTAATTTGAATACTTGGTTCATTTTTCAATAAGTAATGGTAAATGCCTTAAAAATCATCTAAGTTATTTATGGTAAAATTGATTCCTACAAGATTCTTGAAACTTTTTTGTAATCTTGCTCTCTATGTCATAAAATGCTCGCCAGGCTTTTGAGCAATTAAATCAATACATTTTTGGGTAGATTTTATAATCAGAATAATAAGAATATCAGAAGTTTGAATAGAAGTATCACTTTCTGTAAATATTTCTTTATAAATTTCAGCTACGACTTCTTTTTTAAGCTTTTGATTAACCAATTGAATAAGTTTTTGCTTAACCTGTTAGTTTTCTTTTTGAATGGATATTTGATTTAGTATTTGAGTAAAAGAAGCAGAAGTCAAGATTGATGAGATCCTTTTAAGATCATTTATCCCATCAGCTATTTTTTTCTGATCTTGTAATGGTTTGCAAGAATTCTTTCGCTTAAAATGCTTATGAAGTTTTTAAAGAGTTAAGCATTCTCGTCTATAATATTTACAGGTTATATCTTTCTTATCACTTTTTGTTTTTCTATTTATAGTGTTAGCTCTAACCGTCGCATTATTACTTGCTTATATAATTTTTTCTTTAATTATTTATTTCTTATGTATTTATCACTTTTCGATCATAAAACCCTACTAAAGATAAGTATTTACAAGCTTTCTAAAGAGGTTTTAGCTATTGCAAAACTGAAACATTAACTAATTATTAATTAATCTTTTCGAATTTAATAATAAAAAAGTAGGATGATTGGCGAATATTCTTGCCTATTTCTCCGCAATACAGAAAGGCTTGTGAGAATGCTAGTACTAGACCTGAAGGATGCCAATTCTATTAAAAGGCTAAAAAACATATACCTTGTTCTGATTGTGAAAAGCTACAGCCTCTGCTTGTAGACGATGTTCACTACATGTTAGAGGTTATTATGTTACTTGATATTATGATAAACTTTGATGAGAAAGAACTTATGTTGGCCAATCCTATGCTAGCTAATTCTATGATAGATTTTGATCAGAAATACGAGAAAAAAGTTATGAGAAAATAATGATTACCTATAGAAATACGCTTACAAATCTTAATATTTCTCTTTGCAAAGACTGATAAAAATGGGAGAAAGAGATTATTGCATTAGTTGCTAACCAAAAAAAATGAAAAGATTATTTTAGCTAACTTAAATTTTAGATGTAATATTTAATGAGCATTTGTTAAATTTTCGTTAGACTTGCTTTTTTATATTTTTCGTTAATTTTATGCTATTTGATGAGCTAGTCTATGCTGAATCCATTTTTGACTAAGAAAAAGTTAGGATAATTCTACGGATTTTGCAGAAGGTGATATTTCGTTAGACTTTTATATAAAATATGCTTTTTAGTAAGCTAGCCTATATTGAATCCATTCTTGATTAGGGAAAAGTTAGGACAAAATCTCATTAGACTTATTTAATAATTATGCTATTTAATGAGCTAGCTTGTATAGAAGGCATTCTTATATATAGAAAAGTTCATTAGATTTAAAAGTCACATGATTTTTCATTAGACTTATTTATAGATTTTTGTTAGATTTAATAAATATAACTGAAAAGTTGATATGGCTGTTAGAAGCTTTTTTAATATATTAATAAAAATCGATATACTTTCTAAGGTTGGAGAATTCACACAGAATTAAGAAATATAATATCAAAATTAAGATTTTAAAGCTGATAAAAGCTCTTCTAATATAATACAGTAGCGGTTATAAGTATCTGACTGCCTCTAACTCTGGCTACAAGTAAGTAAATTTAAAATTTTTTTTTTTATTTAAAAATATATAACCAACTAACTAAAATTAATAAATTGTATAGTCATCATCTGACTCTATAAGTGCAGCTGTACGCCTTTTCATGCTAGCTACCAAATTCGCGGTAAGTACAGGTGATAATCAGTTCCATTCTTTTATAAGTTCCCCCTTTAACTCTCTAATTGATTGAATTTTTTTTTTTGTATATTAATTTTCATTAACCTTCAAACGTTTTTTATAGGGTTTTAGTCTGGAGACATTAATGGTCAAGAAAGTACCTCAATGCCATTTTCTTCCTTCCATTTTTTCGTGATTTTTGATTGATACTTTGGATCATTATCTTCTTGCAAGATCCAATCTATGTTACCTTTACCAAAAAGTTTAGAGGTAGAAACCAGAAAACCCTTCTCATAAATAGTACATATAAATTCAACATTAAGGTTCCTCTGAAAACAAAATAGCTTATCAAATCCAGAAGCAGAAAAACATCCTCAAACATGAACTTTTGGTAGATGCTTAACAGAATGAAACATTTTTTTCTACCAGGAAACTGCCAAACCTTTTTTTTGATGTATATAATTGAAATGTATTCTCATCTGTAAAAACAACTTGATTCTAATAAAAATTCTTATGTTTTTTTACCTATTGCAACCTTTTCTTTTGATGGTTTTCTTTAAGCAAAGGTTTAGAAATTTTATTACTAAACTTTCCTTCAGACTTACGAAGATATCGCCTTACTGTTTCTACACTAAGTTTAATACCTCTTTTTTCCATTTTTTCTTGTATTTAAATGGTTGTTATATTATGTTCTTTCTCTGCTATCTTTACAATCTTGTTATTTTATTTTGCGAATATTACACAAGGCTACTCTGGTCTTTCTAAAGTACTTAGGTCCTGATTTTCATGATATTTTTTAACCTAATAAATAGCTGTAGACTTACTACAATGTACCTGTTTAGCAATAAATCTAAAACTAAACTTTGGACTAGCTGGATGCTCACATAAAAAGACAATTTCATATCGTTTCTCTAAAGAAAGTTCCATTTTCAAGCGAAAGTTTGATGATCATCTAAATTTTTTTTATATTATTGACACTTATAAATTTACAGATGATCATGTATTATATTATATTATATTTCTGGAAATTTAAAGGGTAATTATAGATAATCTCGAATGGTCAGATACTTATGACCACTACTATAACTGTTATTCACTACCAAGGAACTCTATTCTACTATCACTAATCTGACCTCAAGCTCCGTATTTTTTTGCTCTAATTTTTCAACTCTAGTATCACGCCTATCATTTTTCTTAATAATCTACTTCAGCTTCGTATTCTCAGTTTTAATATCTGCAAATTTCTTCTTGAGTTCAGAAATCTTAACTAAAAGTCTAGCATTTACCTTTTTTAATGAATCTATAGATTATGCGTTTGACATGATTGATAACATTTATTTAGTACACTAAATATTCAAATTAAATAATAAAAGGTTACATATCCATTTCAATTTAAAATACAAATCACTTTTACTAAGAAAAAAATTTATTATTATATGCAAAAAATAAATACAAAGATCTGAACTAAGCCTATGATACATATTATTTTTTGATAATTTTTTTGATTCTAGCTCTCTTGCTAATTAGAAAACTATCTATATTAACACAATCTTTTAAAAACTTCATAATAATATCAATCATCCTTTTTACATTGTTACAAAGTAATTTAGAATTTTCTTTGACGGCTGATTTCGTGAGATTAATCTGATATTTTACTATTACTTATATTAGTGTTAGGTTTTGGATACATTTTTTAATTTTAAATATTTTGAACAAGGTTTTAGACATAGAAAAATGTGTTCATATCCTATCTATAACCTGTTCAAAATTGTCCAAAATTGTTCAAAATTATTCAAAATTGTCCAATTTCCCAACACTGATTTATATAGTAAATACATCTAAAGTATATATTATAAAATGTCTCTCCATATCTATAGTCACAATACCATAGATATAATTAAAATAGTCATTTCTAAATACTTGATCTGTGGTCTATTTCTTTTTATTCATCTGAAATACTTTATATCTTGTTATTAGGAAGGAAAAAGTTAAGAAGAAACAAGACGTAATTAGTATTATCATCTGATTCTGAATTTTATAAAAGCATATGTAAATGGAATTTTCATACCTTTTCACATGAAGAGAATCTCAAAGGGATCAGATCTACTGAAAAGACATATAATTAATTTCAATCTTAGTGATCTTAAAATTCCAAAGTCCTTAGCATTTCATAATATATGTTTTGTCAGTACTATTTGCTTATATGATAGGCCCTATATTGCAACTAGTCACTCTTTTACATTTTCTCACATATGTTTGGAAAAAAAATAATGAACAAAAGTTAATATATTTTCTTTTTTGAATATATGTAAAAATTAATATATCGCATAAGATCTCAATTGATGATTCACATTTTCTGTCACACAATCTAGTTAAAGGCGTTATGTATGGTTTAGCAAAAAATCTTCTGAGCTGATAATTATTACTTCAGTTGATGATCAGTATTTCAGACATAAATTTAAATATATGCTAGCTAGAAATAAACACAATCATGACAAATAATACTAATAATAAATTTGTTCAAAATGAAATACTTAAAAATCAACTATATGAAGTACTTTTGTACAAGAAGATAGATGTATTAGCTATTCAGGAGTACATAACTGAAAGAAATCTTAGTATTAATAATAATGCAAATTAAACAGTATTGAATCAAAGTAAGAAAGTGGAAATACTTGATTATACAAGTAGATTATTATTTAATTTGGTGGAGATAATTATATAGATAGAGGAGTATCTTGAGATTGGTGAACATCTAACCCTTAATACATTATATTGATATAGAGAAGATCTTATCAATAGATCATTAGGGAAATTTTCACTTAGAGAAAAATATTATTTGCTTTTATATCTGGAAGAGAATATAAGCATTATTCAATATTATCTTAATATTGTCAGTTATATTGATGAAGAAACAATAAAAGAAGAAGTTAAGAAAGATGTGAGAGCATATATTCAAAAGTTTAGACCTTTCAAGTGTGATAATACAGAAATTCATCAATAGAGGTAAAATGCTAATCTATATTTTTTATCATACAGAGCATAATTCAGCAATAAAAATCTAATTAATAATTATGCAAAACATCTCTTAACCTGCTCCTGACTAGCTAAATTATTCAGACTCTGATTTAGTTTTAGAGCTAAAAGATTCTAAGTCAGAATAGTAATAATCTTCATCAAAATTTTTGATATAAATATTTAGATTTAGCTGGTCTATGGTTTTTTTGCTAATATTTCCACATCCTTTCAAATTTAGAGATTTTAAATTGAGACATAAATGAGCAATTTCTTTGATAGTCATACTTGTAATATTGTAATATTCAAGGCTAAGATGCTGAATCTTTGGGTAGGAGTGAATAACATTACAGATTGATAATTTACTAATAAATATATAATTACTTAGATCAAGATATTCTAATTTATAGTAAGAATAGGCCAGTACTTCAGTAATTCATTACTAATATCATTATGACTAATCTCTAAATGTCTTAAATTTGGAGATTCTTTGATGATGGCTATAATTAATTTATTATTTTACAAAGCCATAACTCCACTAAAATCAAAATACTCTATTTTGAAGTGTCTTCACATCAAATTACTAGCATCTTTAACATTCTCCTTACTATATGCAATATCAAGATTTCGTAAATTTGGACATGAATTTAAGATGCAATTTATAGATTTATCTGTGATCTGACATGCTTCAGCAAAATAAAATACTTGTATATCATGACAATTTTCTGCGATTTCAAACAAGGATTTATTGGTAATATTTCTGCAGTAAAAAATATTTAGATGTTCTAATTTATGGTATGATTATACAAGTACATATAAGCCTTTATCAGTTATTACTTGAGCATCTAACAAATTGAGATATCTTAAATTAGGATATGATTCCGCCATTATAAATAGTGATCTATCACCAAAACCTATACTATTTTTGAAATCTAAATGATTTATTATAATTTATTGAAATTATGTTTAAGCTGTTTGTTTTAATAACTCATTTCATTTAATATTTTTTCAGATTTGTAAAGAGAATCTGATATATATTGAATAGCTTTATTTTGTAAATAAGGTGACATGACTTTATTTTCATTTTTTTCTATGTGGATATCTCATGATAGGATACTGATTTAAAATCAGTTTTTGAAGTATATTAATTATAACATATGTTTTATTTAATTTATTAATATCAGATGTGTTACAGATGGTGTTATGTATTTTTTTGAAGTTCATAATCAGTTTAGTAGTAATATACGTTTAGAAGGTTTAGGCATATTTAAGGATTCAATGATATAAAATATACCAAAGAGTATTAATTACTTTATAGTTTTTTCATTTTAAACACGTGTATCACTAACAAAGACCTAAAATAAAAATTAAAAACGTCTAACTAATTAAATATTATATAATACTACAAAAATTACTAGAAAATATGGTTAGTGTACAATTTTTCGAATACTAATTTTGGACTAGTAAAATACTAAAAGATCTTGTCAAATTATATACAATATTTATTATCTGCATAAAATATTTAAGAATTCCTTTTCATGTATACATGAAAAATTTTTGACTAAATTAATATATCATGCCGAATTTCTTCTAAACAGTCAGGATAAAACAGCTTATAAGGATCTGAATGGTGCTTTGCTAAGGCAGAACTATTTGAAAAATGACACATATTTAGGGGATGGAAGCATGGCAAGATTTGTGAAGGATGCGATCATCATATCCGCAAAGTAATAATAAGGTATATTGGTTTTATTGCTCGGCTAGCTTCTTGAAACATGTAATCACGATGTTAATCGATTTTCCCGCTTCTATAGATGTTCCAAAATAAAACGAACATATTACTCTTCTCGTTATACTGTATATCGGCATTTTGATATTCGCCGAGAAAATCGTGATTGTGAATTAATTTCGAACCTATGGCACCGGAGAATAGAAATAAATATATGCCCATAATTTTCGATAAAAAATAAACGATACCCTACTGATCCACTTTCTTTTTCACTCTTATCATTATATTTCATTTTTGTAGCGTTCCACATTTGAGAAAATTGTTGCTTAATGATTTTTGTATCGATTATCGCGTCATATGTTTGATCTAAGACATGTGACGAACATCAGGCAAAGCCACAATTTATTGCGCTGATTTGACACGTGCCGGCCACGAAAAGTACTCTTTGCGGAACTTAATCTTTTACATGGTCTATGGGGTGGAAGTGAAACTAGTGATATAGGTAGGTGAAAATATATATTATTAGAATGTGAGAAACTTAGTTTTTTAACACGAAATGATCCACTAAATGAACGTGACTTAATATAAAAGCAATACAATAAACTTTTTTACTTTTCTCGTAGCTATATATATATTTTACTTACAATAATTACTTACAAGATGCTTGAAAATGATTCATATCCGGCAAATATGTTCGACCTGCTCGTGCTAGACCTTCGTTCCAAAGATCTTCATGAAACAGTTTCCAAAGAACTTAACGTTGAATATTTATCGGAGTCTCAACACACAGAATTTAAAGAAATTAACGGCATGATATTCGGTCCTAATCTAAGAGTCATTGTTACTTTGCCGGTTAGAATAAAGCAAAAAACAAAAAATGTTCACTTTATAGTAGATACGGGATCTCTGAAAACGTACATTTGTGAAGAAGTATTCGAATCCTTTAAAATACATATACCTCGCTCAACAACTTATCAGATATTATTAAACAATAAACGTACTGTCGTTCAATTGCCTCCCGCTAATTCACACTTCACGGACGTCAACGTTCTAGGAATGGAATACATGAAAGCTTCTGGAACAAATCTTAGTATAACCCTCACCAACGATTACGAAAGTGTTTCTTTATACTTTGATTATGATAAAAATGAAATCATATCTCACTTACAAAGTACTTTTCAAGTAGATCCTGATGTTCTAGGCAAAGTATTTGGACTTGTTTTACTTGTTACAATTGTTTCGGTTGCTATTTTTAAAAAAAAACCCGGTTTCTTTCTTTTGATCACAATTATATCTTTATCTTACAATATATACAAATGGATTGAAAGTCATTTTTAACAATTTTTTAAAAAATTCACGCGTATCTGCTTATATTTTCATTTGCATTTTTAAATTTTACACATCAATTACGAGGTTACATTATATTATTAGTTGGCAGAAATAAAATAAAAAAAATATACAATTCTTAATTAGCTTGTTCTATTTCAAGTTTTAAACTGGTTAAACCTTTTACCTCTTACTATTTTCTTCTCAATAATTATTTTCTGATTTCTTCCTTCAAAGGTCTTATTTCTCAACTAGTTTAAAAGTATTAGCCTTAGCTTGTAATATGAAATGCTTATAATCAAATAATGATGCATCCAGCTTGAAATTAACCAAGATATCTGTATCTCAGAAAATCTTTGCAAATAAATATATTTCTGATTCTCAATATTGATAAGTTGCAAATTATTTATGACTTAGCTTACATAATAGCAAAGTAAATAATTTCATATTTAAAGAAGAACTTGCAAGCTTACAAAAAAGAAGTTAATGATGCACATTACTAAAACCATTAAAAAAATCATAAAGATATAGTATAATATGCTATCTGTAATAAGATCAGATACAAATCTTATAATTGTTCTTAAAAGAAGAAAAAAAAAGTAAAGTAAATTATCTCTTATTGTTATTTAGATTAAATTCAATACTATTTTACTCATACAATTGATTAGCCATCTAGATTAACTAAACATTTTCTAACATATATTTACTAATATTAACCTGCTAATTCTTTAATTATTCAATATTATTTTAGAAATAATGAATAAATAAATAATATTGAATTATATAAGATACTGATTTTTATCTAAAAATTTATAATTATATAATACCAATCTATCATATTTAAGTTAATTATACTAGTAAACTATTAAATTTTAATCTGAAAAAATGTAAAAAATATTTGGCTATTAATCTGATTAATAGAAAATATTATTTATAAATACAATTAAATAAATTAAATAATTTTTTAATCTAAATTTTATAACAAAATATAAAATATTAAATTATATTTCTTTTTGAATTTTATTTTATTTTGAATATATTTTAATCAATTTTTAATATATATCAATTAATTATAAATATATTATTAATGTGCAATTCTATTAAATTGTAACTATTAGATAAGGTATTTGAGTAGTAATTCTTTTAAAATTTATACAATAGTCTAATATTGATTCAATAAGTTAATATTTCTATTATATATTGTAAAGTATATTTATACTTCAGTTAGTTAAGTTCTTTTATATACTATAAAGTATATTTATATCTCAGTTAGTTAGGTTCTGTTATATACTGTAAAGCATATTCAAACTTCAATTAGTTAGATTCTATTATATGCTGTAAAGCATATTTACATTTTAGTTGATTAGATTCTAATATTAATTATATAATTCAAAAAGTTTATATAAAAGTTACGAGTTATATCAAATAGTTTATTAATAAAATTAAGAAATAAAAGGTAAAATAATAATATAAGGAATAAGAAAAGAAAGGAATTAATCACATAATTAATTAAAGATTATACTTCTTTTATAAGTAAACTGATCAATTTATATTTAATAATTGATAGTTACTTTCTTATTATAAATTTAGTCCTATTTATATATACTTTTAATATAAATCTAATATATTATATATGTTAGATATGTCTAATATATCAGATATATCAGATATATTAGATATATTCATCAGGAATTTTTTTAGGTATAGAGTTATGTAAGATTATATACCTATTACAAGGTTATGCAAATTTATATAAATTTGCATAACTCTTTGTAAGTTTTACATAAGTTTTTTATAAATTTTTAATTAAACTTTTAATAAATATATCTTGACATCTAATGATTCTATAATGATAAATTTTAACTTATTGGAATTGTCTCATTGAGATAAATTGAATAGTAATAATTATATGACAATAGCTTAAATATTGACAAAGTTATTTCATCTTGAAGTTTTAGACGTTTGTTAATATATTTTGTCATCTAATAATTTTACAGTAACTTATTTTATCTTATTAGATTTATTTTATTAAAACTATTTAAATAGTAGTAATTTTATATCAATAGGATTGATATTGACTAAGATACTGTAATTCTAAAATTTTAATTAAAATCTTATTGTTATAAAATTTATATAAAACTTACAGAATGTTATGCAAATTTACACAAATTTGCATTATTTTATGATGAATATATAATCTTACGTAATATTATGCTTAAAAAAATTTTTTGATATTAGATATGTTAAACATATTTAATATGTCAGATATGTTTAATATATTTGGCATGTTGATCTACATTTTCTATGATAAAATTAAACATATTTACAAAGTCAATCATATTAACTATATCATTTATATAACTATTTATAATATATTATATAAATTAATTATGTTATAATAGTTCTCTATAATATCAATCAATTATAAATAAAATAGGTTAAATTTTATTTGATTTTTGATGTATACTAATTAACTATAAGTATATCAATCAGCTATAAATAAGATAGATTAAATTTTAGTTAATTCTTGATATATATCAATCATAATATTCTAAATAATTTAGTTTAATTTAGATAATAAGCTAATCTGAAATTGAACTGAAATTTTTATTTAATTTAATTCAGATTATTAATTTTAAAATACTAATTTAAATTTGAACTGAACTGTAAACTAATAAAAATCTAAATTAAACTGAAAATTTTAGATTAATCTGAAAATTCAGTTCAATTATTTGTAAATTTTGAAAAAAATTTATAATTAATTATAATTCTCTTCAAAAATTTGCAATCTTTTGCAATTCTCTTAAAAGGTTTATAATTATTTTGTGATTATTTAAGAAGTTTATGATTCTTTTAGTGTTCCATAATTATTTATCATTCATTTAAAATAATAATTTTAATTATTTTAATTGAACAATATTTTTATTATTTATTTAAAATAATAATTTTAATCATTCTAATTGAATGATATTTTATTAATTATTTATATTAATAATTTTAATTTTTTAATTGAATAAGAATAATAACTTTAATTATTCTAAATAAATATTTTTTTCATTAATTTAAAACAAACTATCTAAAATTTTCAGTTCAATTCAGGTTTTTTTTGATTCAAATTAGATTTATAATCTGAAAAAAATCTGAACTGATCTAAAAATTTTTAAATTGATTTTTATATAATTTGAAACTGAACTGAAATTAATCTAAACTGAAATTTTCAAATTAATTCAAATTATTTAAAATTTTAACCAATTAGCTAAATTGAATTTTAGTTGATTTTAATAATATATTGATTATAGACTGATTTATCATATTTTCAATTTTTTGATTTTAATCAATATTGTGAATTTAAAATAAAAATATTAGAAATAGTAATATAGCAAAAAATTATAATTAAAGTTATGTAACAATAAATATCCTGAAATATTCAGAAGTAATTATGTAATTTAAAAATAATTTATTAAAATATTAGATAATTGATATACACTTTGAATTAGAACTTCGCATAAGCTGAGTTGCTTGCAAGTCAAATAAGCTAACTTGTTTAAACTCAGCTTGAGTCACTATAAAATAAGCTGCAAGTTAGATAAGCTGACTTATACTGTAATTTATCTTATATCACAGCTCAGCTCATTGGCTTGTATTTTCTTCTTTGAAGAAAATAAATCTAAATGTAGTTTTTCTTTAAAGAAAAGCTACTCTGATAGCATTTACTTAAAAAAAAAACCCTAGTAATATTTTTTTAAAGAAAAATATCCCTGGTAATATTTTCTTTGAAACAAATGAACTAATGATATTTTCTTTGAAAAAAAATATCTAATGATATTTTCTTTGAAGAAAAATGGCCTCAGTAACATTTTCTTTAAAGAAAAATAGCCCTAGTGATGTTTTCTTTGAAGAAAAATAGTCTTAGTAATGTTTTCTTTGAAAAAACGATATTTTTTTTAAAAAAATGCATCTAGCAGCATTTTTTTAAGAAAATTACTCTGAAAATAAAGTTATTTAAAAAAATCATTCTAAAAATGAAATCTTTTATAAAAATCACTCTATATATATAATGGTTAAAGACAGTACAAGATTAACTACCTGAAACTTATAACTTATATTATTACTTTATATGTCTACCATTAGATGCTACTTGCAAGTTAATCTTAAATAGATGATATGGCACTTGTCTATTATAAGACATCCCTTATTACACTATTAATTCTATTTTTCATGGTAGTTTTAAATAGATTCACTAACTATAACTTTCACCCTTTATTGAGAAGGCTTGAGACGCAGAAACACTATATATAAATAGCTTCAAGATCATTATATTCTACAAATTCATAATTTATTCATATATATAGTTTACACACATCCTATAAAATTCATTTCTGGAATTGAATCAGTAAAATTTGCATTCAGCTGATTAAAGATGGTCACCGCAATTAAAAAAAATGGTGCAATTGAGTTGCAACTTGTGGTGCAATTAAATTTCCTTATAATGCAATTAAGTTGCAACTTAATTGAAATTTGAAAATAATTATGGGAACCATCTTTACAGCTGATGCTAAACTAGAATCTATTATAGTGTAATTTATAATAGAGACTTGCATTTTTATATTTTGAGTTAGAATTGGCAATCTTATATAACTCAGACTAAAGTTTACATAAAGTTTATAGATAAATTCTGGTTAAAATTGCTTATTACAAAAGATTATTCAAAATTTGTTATTTTATATATCTTAATTTTTAAATTAACCAATAATTAGATTTTGATGATTTTGAATTTATTGTAATTATCTTGATAAAAGGAATTCAATAATAGTAAAATTATATTTTAGTATTAATATTAATCAAATTATTATAAAAATGCATTTACTATATGAGGCCTTTGCAATAGAAAGAGAGGAAACTCAAAAAAAAATAAAAAATGAGTTAATAATAAATCTGAACAAATTATAGTATTTAGAACATTTTTGGCTTATAAACTAAAATTTTAATTTTTTTGGAGTTTCCTCCCTTTCTATTGCAAAGATCCCATATATTATTTATAAGTTAAATAAGAAATATTTAGGATTTTTAATAAACTTTAACTGAAATTATTTAATAGTTTATATTTAAATTAATTATAATTTGATTAAAATTTTAACAAATCAGACATTTTATTAGAATATATAAATAAATTACTTATATTTTTATTTAAATATTCTTCAAAAATATAATTTAATAATAATAATATATATTTTTTTAATAATACTATTGTAAAATTAATTAATAAAGAAAAAAATATTTATTTATGATTTATAATTCAAAAGTAGCAATTAATAAATTAATTAAATAAAATATATTAACTTTACAAATAAATTAATAAAAGATCAACTATAAATATTTTTTTAATTTTAAAATTATATAAAATTAGTTATAATTGATCATTTTATCATAATAAAAAACATTATAATTTTTTAACTTATTATTAAAATCCTTAATTATTATTCAATTCTTTTGAAAATATTATTTTAGATAATATTGCTTATATATTAAAATTAGTGTTCAGACCTGTAAACTGTTAATAATAGATAAAAATGGATATCTATTATTATTGGGTATTTGGTTTGAAATTTATTAGATGGATTATCATCTGGATTTAAAAAATTATTAACAGATTTAACCGGTTGAATATAATAATGGATATCAGATATCAGATACTTAACATTAATCTGAATGTGTAATGGGTTATCAGAACTAATAGATTAATATTATACCATTATGATATATTATAATAAAATGTAAATTATTATTATTAATACTAGTATCATAAAAGAAGTGATTCTAATATTAGGCACATAATATGTAATTTTTGAATAATGAATTACCTACTGATCGAAAAAAAATATGAACTGAAATGTATTAAATTATAACTAAAATTATTATAAATAAATTAAATAAATTATGCAATAATTTAGGTAGTGTATTCACCTATATGCAGTTATTGCTTATTAAGATGATTATCAAAAAAATCGCGATTTCATTAATAAATATTATCAAAGCTATTAGTTATTAAATGAATATTTACTGTATAATTGAATTGGTAAAAATATATTAAATTTTCATCATCAAATTTTAAATATTTATAAATATTTATTATTTAAAGCTAATAAATAAAAAAAATATTATTTATATTATAGAAGTATACCTAGTATTCAGGCTCATTATCTGATATAAAATTTAATAACCAGATATTAAAATTAGCTATTAGATATAACGATTAAATCTGATAAAGAATATTAAATAATTATAGTATTTAAACAGATTATCAGATATCTGATTATAATAAATGATAAATTAAATAATACACAAACTTTTTTTTCTTCTTTTAGTTACTTTGTTTTATAATATGAGCGATATAAGTAATATAAGACAAGATAGTCCTTTGACTTCTAAAAAACAACCAACAATAAAAATAAAACTAAATTGAAAAAAAAAAGTTGGATTTAGAATTACTTTGAAGATATAAAACAAACAAATAATAAAGGAGAATTGCTTAAAAGATGAAAAGTTTTAGATATTCAAGGAAATAAATGCAAACCTCTTTATGTTAATGACAGTTCAACTGAAAATGCTATTAATCATTTATTAACTGATCATGAATTATTGAAGAATGATAAAACTAATAATGTATGTATTTTTTTTTGGATTTTATTAAGTCAAAAAATTATAATTTAATTTATTATTTTTTGTAGAAATAACAAACTCTTCCTGCTATTTTTCAGATTCAGAAACATAAAAAAAATCATCAAAATAAATTTCAATAATTTTTAGTTGATTGGATAATTGATGACCTTCAACTAATATATGTAGTTCAAAATCAATTATTTTGTCAATTTATTAGTGAATTATATCTAACCTTTATAATGCCTGATGAAAAAGGAATCATAAAAGTTGTTCATTATGCTTATAATTTTACATTACCAATTTTAATTAAATAAACTAATACAGAAGTAAGAAGTGTATCATTAACTACTAATATATGGACTACAAGAAATGGATAAGAATATATTGATATAACTTGTTCTTATATTGATTCAAAATTTAATTTTAATGAAATTACTTTATCTATTAATTATGTCTGATACCCTCATGTAGTGTTATTATAGGACATTGATGGGATACTGATAGGACATAGATGGAACAGATAGAACATTTGAAACATAATGTGAGACAAGTTAGAATATATAGCTAGGACAACAAATCTCTAGGATATCAAAAATGTACATTACTACCCTCATGATACTCAACATATTATTAAAAGTTTAGAAGATATTCTTGTAAAATGGAATTTACATGAAAAAGTTTATATGATTACTACTGATAATAAACAAATTTTAAAAAAGCAATTTTAAATATAAATGCAATTAAATGGCAAGGATGTAATGCATATACTCTTCAACTTATAATCAGAAAAGATTTAGTTTCTGTAAAAATTTTAATTATATGAGTAAAAAGATTAATTAAATTTTTTACATGTCTTAAACAATCAGAATGCTTAAAAGATATTCAAAAAAAATATTCAAATATAAATATATTAGATAGTTTGAAAATTGAAATGGAAGAAACAAATATTATAAGATTTATTTATTTTTTTTTTTTAAAAAAATTTAGTTTATAATTAAAGTTGTATTTAAAATTTAATTATGTATTTATATAATAATATTTTTTTTTAATAAATTTGAAAATTATTTTAATTATTTTTTAAATTATATTTACTTTTATTATAATTTTTTAATTTATATATTAATTATAGAATGCTAAAGATATAGCTAAATATCTTTGATTAATTAATAATATATCTACACACTAGAATTTGAGTTTTCTTATATGAAAATATTTATTATATCTAAAAGGATGGATTAAAATTTTATTAAATACAATTTTAAATTATACAGACCAAAATTCAAAAAAAGATGCTAAAAGGTTGAAAGAAATAATGATTAATGATGATGAATAGGATCTTATTATAGATTTAATAGAAGTATTATTAGTATTTGTAAAAGCAACAGAAGTATTAGGAGGAAGCAATTATAACTAATAGTTTGTATATACCAATGTTGATGGAAATTACTAAAACACTTATAACAAATTTATTATCATATGATAAAGATTCTGATAGTAATGAACAAGATGATATATTTGAAAATGATGACAAAGAAGAGGATTAATAAATAGAAATATTATAATTAATAAACCAGTTAATACTTTTGGTTTACTTAATAAAGTTAAATTAAAATTATTTACAAATATAAAGAAATATTATCCTACACTTATCATCAAAAATCTAATTCCTTTAATATTAGATCCTTAGTTAAAAAAATTTGACTTTGCTTTAATAGATCAATAAGTTAATATTAAACAGCATTTATATGAATTGTTTAAACAAGAAAAAGAAGATTATCAAAAAAAACTGGAACACCTAATTCTTTAAAAATATCTCAACCAAAATCTTTAGCAAAAAAAAACTTTAATAGCACAACTTGCTAAAAATAATATAGTTACTCTTAATGAAGTTAGTAAATATTTTTAACTATTGGAGATTCCATTAGATTCAAATCCTCTTGCATAGTGGAATGATAAAAAAATTCCTATTTAAGGCATTTTGCTCAAAAGTATTTGGCAGTTTCTGCAACATCAACTGCAAGTGAATGACTTTTTTCTGATGCCAATAATTTATTAACTAATAAAAGAATATGTATAAAGCTAGAATTATTCAAGAAGATTATGTTTTTAAAAAGAAATGCGTCTAATTTTTATATAATTTATCTTAATATAACTAATTAAACATACTGTACCAATATATTGACTTTAATAAAAGTTTTATTTTTTGTTAAATATCTATTATAATTAATAATTTCTGCGGATTCAATAAATGTTATAAATGCAAAAAATAAGTAAATAAGAAAATTTTTTTTGCAAATAGGCTTATTTAATTTAATAAACTAATTTGTTTAGTCAGTATCAGATGCATTGCCAAATCTGGTTGCAATAAATAATAGGCTTAGTTTAATTCTTATAATTTGAATTTATTTTTATTTGGAAAATACTAACATCAATAAAAATTTTGATACTTCTACAACATCAAATCATAATTTCATAATTTATTTAAATAAATAAATTAATTATTATAATACAAATAAAAAAATTTTTAACATTAAAATTCATTTGTAATCTTTATTTAACTAACTAGTTTAATTTAATAGATCTGATATATCTGGATATAAACAATCTGGTAATTAAACATTAAACCATTATTCAACTATTAATAAACTGGTATCCATTTTTTATCTATCTGTTAATTTAACAGATTAAATCTATAAATAAACCAAATTAAAATTTTATTAATAGTTATCAATTCAGATTAGTTTTTTCTTAATAGATAAACCCAGTTTATCCATTAACAAATTGGGTCTGAACACTAATTAAAATTCTTTAAAAATCTTTCTATTTTTATATATTTTAAATAAAATATAATTACTATTTAATTTATATTTATAATTTAATTGAATTATAAATCAAAATTTTTATGTTATAAATGATATAATATTAAATATTAAAATTTTTTTACTTATTTTTTCAACATAAAAAAATCAATAACTTAATTATCTTATTTTAAATACTGCTGTATCTCTTATTTTATTTTCTATAATTCAAAATAATTCAAATTTTTATTAAATCTACTTTATTTTCTCTTTTATATAAAATCTATAATTATTTTTATTATTTAGATTAAAAAATATCTTTTATATCTAGCATTTATTTTTCTTAATAGAATAATATTTGTGATAGTAAACTAATACAAAATATATATAATTACTTTAATAATATTATATATATAATAAAATTTGAAATATTTATTGTTTTTTTTTATTTTAATGCTAAAAGGAATGATTATTTAATTATTTTAATAAATTTATACATTTTATTAAAATTAACAAATAATTTATTTTTAGATTGGTAGTTGATTTGAAATTTTTAAGATTTGTATAAAAAAATAATATTTATTATTAAAATCTGAAATAATATATTTATAATTATCAGATATTTTTGTTAATACATTTAAAAGTATATTACAAAACATTAAATAACATATTTTGAATAATTCAACTTTATCACTTTTAAAGCTATTTAATGTTTGATTCAAGATATATTTATTTTCAAGTAAAAGAACTAATTTTTATAATGCTTGAATTTAAAATTCCAAGTTTAAATTTAATTTAAGGATGGAAAATTTATAGTAATCTTTAATGAAATAATTAATTCAGATGGGATTTTGATTTAAAAAAATATTTGATAGTAGAAAAAGATCTTACCAATATTAGCTAATATAGCATTAATATATATTTGCCTACCAGTTTCAGATGTAGATATTTTTCATTTACTAAAATATTTTAAGTGATGGAAGATATCAATTATCTAAAGAATCTATCATTATGTTAAATTTTATTTCGTTTAATAATAAAAATTAATAGGATATAATTGATTGGTTTATAAATAAAGTTTTTACATTTTCGGAGTATTAATAAATCCTTTTTAAATTATAATAATTTTGGCCAAAATTATAAACACATAATTTAGCATAATTTTATTTTATTATATACGCATAATTTGGTATTTTACACAGCATAATCCAGAACGATCAAAATTGATGTGGTTATATTGATATATATTATATATTATACATTCACATTTTCAAATGAAACAAATTGATTTCACAAAAACTGAACTGCAACGCCCCGAGTTATTGCAGGATATCTGTATATGACCAGAAACATGTTTATTCTTTTATTGGTTTAGAATTTAAACTTTGAATTTAAAAAAGCTGATTCTTAAAATAAACATGAAACAAATATATAATATTTTGTTTCGATCTTTTGTTTTTGAAAAAAAAACTCCAAAAAGATCATTGAGGTTTTTTTCAAATCCTTAGTAAAAAGTCATCGGAAAATAAAACAAAAATTAATTTGTCTAGAATTGTTACTTTCCGGCACTCCTAATTGTGTGTGTTCAATTTATGTATCGCCAAAAACATCTTCATGCTGCATCATCATTTAAGTACAATCAGTAATAATCAATAAACAAGAACTCTTGTCTTGATTGAGTCCAACTTCATCAACATTTTGCAAAGAGCATTATCTTCCCTTCTTACCAACCAAGTTACCAAACTATTTATTGATTGTGCCATTATCCCTAGCTATGATGAACCTTTTTTATAGTATCCATCAAAAAATACCCCGATTAACCAAATGACGCACTAAGCCACATCAATATATCCTTTCCATTTCCACGCCACTATAAAATGATTTCATTTTTAAAATGAACAATTAAAATGCACATTTTTAAGGAGATTGTGTCCCCATTTATTTTTGTTCTCCCTTTTTTTTATACGTAAATTAAATCACCTGAATCGGAATATTTTTAGAAACGTTTAGGTTTCGGGTTTATTTTAATATTGGCTTAGAATAAATGGTATTTTCGATCTCCGAATCTATTCCCAACATTTCTTTGAAGGATACACTCACATAAAATCCCCTACATTATAAAATTTATAAAATGATTCTTAAAATAAACATGAAACACAAAAATTTTTTTTACTCCTTTTTTTTTTCTTTATTGGAAAAAAAAAAAAAATATATAAAAAAATTTTTTTAAAACAAAAAAATTTTATCATAACTGGGTGAAATTAATTAACAAAATGGAAGACGCGACTTACGCGCCTCCAACAAATAGAGCGAGTTTAATCCGAAGAGGGAAGTCTCTAAGTAGGCCCGAAAGATACCAACCTGCTGCTCCTTTACTTACTGGTAAAAAAGAGAGAAAGACTTTTGATCCTTGGATACTGTTTGCCCGTGCAATCACTTTTTGGGCTCCAAGCGTCTTATTATCTAAATTTGGTCTACCTGACAAACAATCTCGGCAGGCCTGGAGGGAAAAGTTTGCATTATGTTTCATTGCTGCCATCATGGGCGGGATTGTAGCATTCTTGACTGTTGGTTTTAGACCTGTACTATGTCCCGAATCCCAAGCTAATAATGCTGCTAATTTTTTACGTTTTGGTGAAGTAGACGGTAAGAACTATATGTAAAAATCTAATGTTGGATAAAATTTTTTCATATTCCATCTCATTTTGCAAATCTATTTAGGTGTGCTTGGAATTCTTGGTTATCAGTTTAACATTAGCCAAGCATTCGCAAATGAAGTTAATTTCTTTGAAGAATTAAAGATTAATGGACCTGGTTATGATATAACGAATAAATTCAAGCGGAACCTTAATGAGATCCCACAATGTCTTTTACCGGAGATACAAAATTATGCTGTAGTAACTACACCTTTATGTACTAATGGACCCAATTGTCCTCTCCCAAGACTTACAGAAGCAGCCATTAATCAATATCACCTTGTAAACACAACAAAATTAGTTGGATTCGATTGGGAACAAGTTGGAAAGATGAAGAATTTTCTTGTGGTTGCTGGTGCTGTTCTCAATATGAATTCATACATGGAGGCACACCCAAATCCTATTGAAAATGATTTAGCTGATAAGATTATTCGTGATGTTTTAAATACTGATCATCCTGAGGGTGGCAAAGATGCAACTCGCTTATTTTTCAATCAAGATAATTTAAAACAAATGATGGGTTGTCTGAGGGAAAAATATTTTGTAGGAAATATCGATAAACAAACAATTGGATGTTTCACCTCCGATATATTCAACTTAATTATGCTTATTGTAATATTGGGGATCGTTATGTGTAGATTTTTCATGGCTTGTATTTTCGATTGGTTCATTTCGCATCGTCTTGCACATGAACCAAAGGAAGTAAAAAAAGCTGTAATACCGCAACAAGTAGTTGTCGGCAGCAATCGTAATGCGCCATGGATCCATAGAAATAATTCCGGTTCGGTTAAAAAAACAAATAAAATGGATCGGATTGGAAATGATCTTTACACGGTGTTGTTAGTTACTTGTTACTCTGAGGGTGAAGCTGGTTTGCGTACGACATGTGAATCAATGGCATCGACGGATTATCCAGATGATCGTAAACTTTTATTTGTTATATGCGATGGTATAATTACTGGTAGCGGAAATGATAAAAGTACTCCGGATATTTGTGTAGAAATGATGGTAATAGATGATGAATTTAAAGATCCACAAGCTCAAAGTTATATTGCTGTTGCATCAGGAGCTAAGCAACATAATATGGCAAAAGTTTTTGCTGGTTATTTCCGTAAGTTAATAGATTTATATATATGCTTTTAATAATAATACGTATTTACCGAAAATGAGCACACTTTGACGTTTTTGGTAAATAATCGTTACGTGTCGCTTATTTCTATAAAATACGATAACGCACCTTTGATTCATACGAGCAGCGATAATTTACACTCGTTTATTCATATAATTTTTTTTTTTCCTTTAGCATGGAAGGAACGAAAAGTGCCAATGATTCTTGTTGTAAAATGTGGTGCTCCAGCGGAACAAGGAAAACCTAAACCCGGAAATCGTGGAAAACGGGATTCTCAATTAATTCTAATGAATTTCTTTAGTCGTTTAACATATAACGATCGTATGTGCGCTCTGGATTTTGATTTATTTAGAAAAGTTCAACATTTAATGGGCGTAACTCCCGATTTTTTTGAAATCGTTCTTATGGTATGATATTGATCCGTATAAATTCATTATAAAATATTTACGAAACTTACCTTCTTTTTTACTCTCTTGTTTCTGATTAGGTTGATGCCGATACTAAAGTTTACCCTGATTCATTAAGATTGTTAATCAATTGTATGTGTAATGATCCTCTCATTATGGGTCTTTGCGGTGAAACAAAGATTGCAAATAAGCGTGATTCTTGGGTTACAGCTATTCAAGTTTTTGAATACTATATTTCTCATCATCTGGGTAAAGGTTTTGAGTCAGTATTTGGTGGTGTAACTTGTCTACCAGGTTGCTTCTGTATGTACCGTCTTAAAGCAAGAAAAGGAGATGATGATTGGGTGCCAATTATTACAAAACCGGAAATCGTTCAAGAATATTCACAAAATACAGTTAACACTCTTCATCAAAAGAACTTGTTGTTGCTTGGTGAAGATCGTTTTTTGACAACACTTATGCTTAGAAACTTCCCTCAAAGAAAAATGACTTTTTGTCCACAGGCCGTGTGTAAAACTGTTGTTCCTGATGAATTCAAAGTTCTACTATCCCAACGTCGTCGATGGATTAATTCAACAATTCATAATCTAATGGAATTAGTGTTAGTCCGTAACCTTTGCGGAACTTTCTGTTTTTCCATGCAATTTGTAGTGTTTATGGAGTTGATGGGTACAGTCGTTTTACCTGTGGCTATCATGTTGACCTTTTTATTAATTACAACATCTATAATAAATCCACCAAATAATTTCTCCGAATCTATACCATTGTTTATGTTGGCGGCCGTTCTTGGATTGCCTGGTATATTAATTCTCGTTACAACGAGAAAGTTAGTATATATTACTTGGATGTTGATTTATTTATTAGCATTGCCAGTATGGAATTTTGTATTACCAACTTATGCATATTGGCATTTTGATGATTTTTCATGGGGAGAAACTAGAAAGGTTGAAGGTGAAGGCAAAGGTGATGATCATGGTAAAAAAGATGGTTCGTTTGACCCTTCTAAAGTACCATTGAAACGTTGGGAAGACTGGGAACGAACAAGACTTCGTAGAGTTAAGCGACAAGAACGTAAGAGACAACAAATGGCTACTTTGGCAGTTCGCACAAGTCATTTCGATGATAATTATACAGAAACTTCATCCAATACTTCCGGTGATATTGGAATGCCACAGCAATATTATGAACAGAATGATCCTGCCGCTTCAGATTCTTATGATCAATACCAATTAGGACAATATCCGCAAGGCAAATATGACAAACAACAATAATAATAACAATAATTAATTAATTAATTAATAATAATAATAATTACAATAGATAGCGGATATTATAGATTATATTTATATATATATTTTTTTTTTAAATTCACTCCATTTAAAATAAAAAAAAAAAATTAGTTTTTTGTATATATAATAATAATTTTTTCAAATAAATTTTTACAAATAGTGCAAAGTCACATGATGTTTGTAATACCAAACTTTATATAAAAGGTCACTCCAAGTTCTTTTTGGCTTGAATTTAATTAAAGATGACTAATAAGAAGCAAAAGAAGAAAAATAAAAATACTAACAATAATGTTTCAGACACATCGGCAAATAATGCTAATAATAAATCATCACCCACGACAACAGCAACAACGACAGTAACAACACAAGCAGCTTACCCAAATTCACAACAGTCTCATTTATCATCGAAGGATAATAAACAAGCGAAAGAAAAAGAAAAAGAAAAAGAAAAGGAAACAACTAATGTTGATGATGATCAAGCAGTAGAAGAACCTCAACAAAAAGGATTTAAAGGTCAGGCTAAAAAGGATATGCAAGCTGTCGAAGGATACGTTGCTGAAAGAGCTGAAGGTGAAGGAATTGATGAATCGAAATTGGATAAAGTAAGGGTAGCAATTTCACTATTGCTTTTTTCATTTGATCCCTTTTTTTATATATATATATATAATGTTTTTTTTAAAAAATTGGGTTCATTTGTATAAATATTTTTTTTTGAACAGGCTTTAAACATCGTTAATGAAGAGATTGTCAATGAAGAGAAAAAACGTCGTAATGATCAAAAACTCCAAAAGTAATGTTTATTTATTTCTTTTATTGTTTTTATCGTATTTAAAATTAACTTTGATCACGTTTTTTTATACAAATCAATAAAGACAAAAGGATTCCGAGAAAATTAAAGTATCAAGAGAAGATATTGAATTTATTGTAAGATTCTTTTTTGATTATAACCATCATCCTTTATCTATTACTCATGAAGGTTTTATTTAGATGAAAGAAATGGATGTGATGAAGCATGAAGCTGATAAATACTTGAGAGAGCATAAAGGTGATTTGGTTGAAGCATTGAAAGCAATGGTGAATGCTTGTTAGAACTAATTTCACCTATAATAAATTAATATAATAATGCTATCAAAGATCGCATGTTCGTGTAACCGCTACACGTATACAAACGTTTACGTCTAATTTATATACGTAATTTTCTTTAGCATTAGAGTTCACTAATATAAAAATGACAATTACTAGAGGTTTTGCAGCTTCAACGTTGCCGTTAGTTCGAACCTTACCAAATACTATTATTAAAAAACATTCTGGTAAAAATCAAAATCTATATAAATCTTTATCTCCAATTGTTTCGCGTAATTTTTCTTTGCAATTTGAGTCGGAAAAGCCAAAAACTTTTTCCAACCAGCATATTATTCCACGTCTACCTATTCCAACATTACAAGAAACTGCTGAACGTTACAAAAAAAGTTTGCTACCGATTTTTAAGCCTGAAGACTATGCTCGTGCTGCTAATGTAATCGATGAATTTGTAAAAACTGGCGGTTTGGGCGAAGTTCTTCAGGCAAGGTTGCATGAATTAGATAAATTCGAAAAGGTACAAGCAATTTGACGTGAAAATACCATAAAATTTACTATAATTGCTTAATGAAAGAGATTTTTATTTGATAATTTAGCATAGTTGGCTTGAAAATATTTGGTTGAATAGAGCTTACCTTGAATGGCGTGAACCCACGCTTATAAACGTTAATTGGTGGTGCGAATTCAAAGATCATCCTAATGGGATTCTCAAACAAACCATACCAAAGGGACAAGTAACAGATTTTCAGATCAACAGAACGGCAGGTTTTATTTCCAATTTATTGGATTTCAATGATACGATTAACAAGTATGTATAACCTTTATGTAATTACTACTTTCTAAATGTTTAGTTTTTAAATTCACGAAATATTCATTGAGATTTTGATTTGCTTGTAACAAAGTGAATCGCTACCTCCGGAATCTTCGCGTCAAGGTCCCTTATGTATGAATCAATATAGAAAACAATTTGGTACAGCTCGAATTGCTGACTTTCCGTCTGATCGGATTATTTCCTCCTGGCCGACTACTGCCAAACATATAATCGTCTTATTTAGGGATCAAATTTTTAATGTTCAAGTTTTAGGCGAAGGAGGAGCAAGGGTCTCTATTAAGGATATTGAAAGGTTATTATTTAACTAAATTTTATGAACGCACGTATGTGAAGTCATATTTTGATCTCATTTATTATTTATAGACAACTTAAATCGGTAGTTGAACAAGTCAATAATACCATTGAGCTACAACTTCCTATTGGTTTGTTGACCGCCGAGCATCGAGACACTTGGGCTGCGGTAAATATTAAATAACTGATCATTTATGTATTTATTTATATGTTTGGTTTTCATTTAGATGTTTACATTTAGGCACGCAAAACACTTGAATCTCTATCAGAAAATCGATTGAATTTAGGAGCGATCGATACGGCATTGTTTTGTGTTGCATTAGATGACTATTCGACCGATAGTGATATTGACATTACTCATCACAATATTTTCCATGCATTTAATGGTCGTAATCGTTGGTTCGACAAACCTCTTCAAGTAATTGTTCAGAGTAATGGACGTGCTGGAGTCAACGGAGAGGTATTATTACAGTTTCAGTATTTCAATCGTTACGTTTTAAAAGAATTAAGATTGATCATATATGTAAAAATTATAAGCATTCCCCTGCCGATGCAGTTATTCCTGGGCGTCTCTTTGATTATATTGTATCAAAGTAAGTTGTTTTAAATTCACTTTATCATTCATCATAAAAATTAAATCTTGAATCATAGTTAAAATTCTTTTTAAAGGGAGCCAGCACAGGACCCAAATAACAGTTGTTCAATTCCACTTCCTACCCCTAAACATCTTAAATGGGTCAATTGTTCTTCATTGGGAACCACCATTAATCAGGCGCAATCTAATATTCATACGGCAATTGATAACGTTGATAGTGTTTTATTGCACTATAATGAATACGGATCGAATTGGCTTAAAAGCGGTATAAATTTAATTTTGATTTATGATTTTTTTTTTTTTTTTTGATGATTCGATATACATTAACATAGATATTTATTTTATTTTATTTATTTATATTTAAAGCTAAAGTTAGTCCGGATGCGTTTGTCCAAATGGCTTTGCAACTTGCTTACTACCGACAAAATGGAGAACCATGTCCGACCTATGAGTCAGCTTCTACCAGAGGATTTTTACATGGACGCACAGAAACAGTGAGGTCTTGTTCAGTCGACAGTGTAGCCTTTACGAAGGCTTTTGATGATAAAGATATCAAGGTATCATATTTCATAATATGGTTTGTTGTCAAATGATCAATATTTTTTGATTCAATAATTTTGTCATTGTTGTTGTTTTTATTAGAAAGAACGAAAGCTAGCTTTATTCACAAATGCAATTAAGTCTCATATGGAATATATGATTTCAGCTACCAATGGTAAGAAAAAATTTAATGAAAGTTATCATATAAGATTTCTATTTGTTTATATTTCACTTCTCAATTAGGTAAAGGTGTCGATCGACATTTGTTAGGATTAAGATGTCAAATCCAAAATGAAGAGGAAAAATCACGTGCGCACATTTTTACCGACCCAACATATGCACGATCAATGTATTTCAAACTTTCATCATCTAATATGAGTCCGGGTGATTATTTTTATGCTGGATTTGGAGCTGTGGTGCCTGAAGGATATGGAATCGCTTATGGAATTGGAAAAGAGGGAATGAAGTTTAGTATTTGCAGTTACAAAACATGTAAACAGACGGATAGTGTGTCCTTTAGAAAAACATTAAAGAATGTGTTTGATGATCTTAGAGTTGCATTATAGATAAGTAATCATAACCTCACCGTTCATGTGTACGGATGGTAAATTAAAGTAGGATTCTAAACGATAATAATAATATTAAGAACTAGACATTTTTAAAATCAATATTGTATTTAATAAATATAATTAATTTATATAAAAGATGTAAATGTTTTAGTATTAATGAATTTTTTTTTTTTTTTTTTGAGGATTTTAAGCCCATGATTCTAAGTTGTCGTAATTCTAATCTCTAATTCTTTTCCAGCGTAAATAGGAAATAAAGTTGTCTCAATATATTTACTAAAAGTAGATTTAGGAGTACCAATAAATTGAAAACCTTTAGCAGAGATCATAGAATCCAACATAGGAATAAGATATTTTGCTAAAGGGGTTTTATCTTGAGCATTTCTAACGTATTTTATATCAATTAAATCTTGTCCAAAATCATCTAAAACAAATACACAAGGAAAAGTGTTAAAAAATTTAAATAATAAAGGATTGTTTCTAGGAGACGCTGCATCAGTGGCTATAAATATAACGGTATTAACACCTTGATCAGTTGGATGAAGTGAACTTTTACAATTAACTTTGTTTGAAAATCCATTTATCTTGTTTGAAAGTTCTGGCATATAGGCCCTTTTACGGTTAAATCCTCCTGATCCCACCATTTGATTTCCGCCTCTCTTCGTTATGTTTGTCATTTTATTATATGGATTTTCATCGCCTAAATCTACACTATCGTCGTCTAATATATCTTGATCATGAGTACCACCCTCTAATTTATCAACTTCTTCAGGTGTAAGATTTGTATATTTGTTAATAATGGTATGATACATTAAATCTATATTTTTACGAGCAGTTTTCATAAAAAACCCATCCGAAACACGTATATGAAGTCCAATAAAATTATGTTCTCCGCCCAATTGTTCAACTACTCGTTCGGCAGCTTTTTGTATAAATGAATTATGTGGTACGAGATGATGTCTAATAAATTTCATATTTTTTTCGCTAGTAGGTAATTCAGGTGTCACCCGATATGATCCAAATAATGATCCCAAATGAATTACTTTATTATCAATTCTATTTAATTCCTCGACTGTAAAATTTCTTTTATATTTATTAGTATTTTTTAAATCACTATCCTCCTTATCATATATCCTATAATCCCATAATGCTGAATCCTTAATAAAATATATATCTTTATCTTTACTAATACCAAGGTTACTTTCAAGCCATTCAAAAGAATGATCAATTCGATCGATTATTTTATTCCATTGTCTAATTGGTTTCATATCCAATAAAAAGTCCCAAGAAACTGATGTATATGTGTAATAATCAAGACATTCGGCCGGTAATGGATATTCTTTTGGTATTTCTATACAATGATCCAATCCATTCTTTGTAGATAAAAATAACCTTTCGTACATTTTATCAAATCTAACCCAAGGAATTGGTGGTCCAAGTAAAGCTGGAGGCATAAGTAATGTTCGATTTAATAATTTTGACAATAATAATGCGTTCTCAAGTGCAATCCTTTGATTATGATATCCACTATGAGTAAAATATGCTAAAAACTTTTCTTCGGGTTCAAAATTAACTATTTTTATGTTTTCATAAACTTCAACATCCAGAAATTTTTTAGTTTCTTGTGACGAAGGTTTATAGTTGACTTTATTCGGAATACCGTGTGGGCTATAATCGCCCATATCGTATGTTGGTAATCTGTTTGAAAGAGTGTAAAAAAAGGCCATTATTAAAAATAATATTATGCCTAAAAGGAACACAACTCGTGTTCTAAATTGTAATATTGCGGCCATAATGAAAATTTGTAAAATTATTATATTTGTTCCAAAATATCTTGTTATAATTTTCTTTATTTTATATATATGCCAATTGTTGATTCAACCCTTATATAGAAAAGAGGTGTGTTTTTAATTAAAATTGATTGGGTAATCATTTTATAAGATACAGATTTTTAATAATAATTCGGAATTTCTAAGTTGGACGTCAGCATTTCAAAGATGAAAATTATTCTAAAGGATCCAATCGATCTTATACAAGAAGCAATTAAACATTCACCCATTAAATCAACAAGAATTTTTTTTTTTTTTAAAAGTATTTGTCATAAATCATTCAAATTGGTTATGTGGAAATACTTTTTCTGTTCAACTCGTTTTATAAATTTTCTATTGGATACGAATCTGAACTTTAAGCAGGTTAAGAAAGATTAATTTTCTTCTTTTCGAAATTTTTACTGAAACATTAATTTTCTTGAAAATTTATTTTTCATTCTATAAAAAATTCTATTACTTTTTATTTTTCAAATCTATCTTTTTGAATAATCCGAACTTAATCATAATAATTTTATGTAATGAATTAAGGTTTACTTAGGGGTGGGCCAGAAATTACGTCATTTTGATTTTAAGGATCTTGACTCCCGTCATCATTTTTATTACTTTTAATTAAGGAAATCATATAGTAATGTCACCCTAGGTGAATCCCCTTAGGAAATTACGTCATTTCTGGCCCTTTCTTTATAATTATAGATAAAATTATTATGTAATTTTTTAAATGTTAAATATAATTAATAAATTTAAAATATTATCAAGTATAAATTTATTAATATATTATAGTTTTTATCATTTTAGAATAATAATTTACTGTATCTAATTAAACTTAAAAATTTTATGAAAACATATTTTTTAAATATATTAAAGCTAAAAATATTTTAAATAAAATTCTTAATATAAAATTCAATATATTATAAAAGTTTATATATATTAGAAAAGGTATTAACTTAAAAAACATTTTTAAAGTTTCCTTTTTACATTTTATAGGAAACAGATTCTTAAAGCCTTAAAAATAATTTTAAATCTATTAAAAAAGAATCTTTTCAACATTAATTTATGATATTAATAATTAATTGATTAATATTTATATAAAATTAATTATAAAATTAATAATTAAACTTTATATTTAATTAAAAAAAAATTTTAAAATTTAAAAATAATTTATATGATAAAAATACTAAATAAATTTATACTATAATTAAGTTTACTATTTGAAACCTAAAAATTTAATAGATTATCAAAAGTAAAATTTGATAAAATCAAAATAGATTTAAACAAGTAACTTTATTTGTAAATATAAGATTAATAATAAACTTACTAATAAAAGTTTAATATATAATTGTTAAATATTTATTTAAACTATTATTTTAAAAATAAGTAATATTTTAAATATTTAAATAAACTACTAAAAAAATATTAAGAATAAATTATATTAGCATTATTTAATATATTTTATAAAATTTTATTTTATTTTCTTATTTAATATTATTTTTAATAATATTTTATATATATTATAATTAAGATTTTTTATTTAAAATCATCACTAATAATTTTATCATAATATAAT
>CAJVPP010000381.1:0-34201 GCA_910592005.1 Funneliformis mosseae | reverse complement strand
GCAAATATTTAAACTTCTTATTGGTTAATTTAAATTCAAATAGTAGACCTTATATGGTATAGCGTAGTACCCTCCCCTTAGACCAAAGTACTCCCTGTAGTATAGTACCCTTCCAACTTCACGAATTGGTAAAATACCCAGGTACTTTAGTCAACCGTTTACGGTAAATCTGAAGCATTTAACATTTAAGAATTAGAAAAAATAGTTATTAAAGAATTGAAATTGATTCCTAAAGAAATATATCAAAAACTAATTAATTCAATACTTTCTCAAATCTATGCAATTATTTCTGCTAAAGAAGATAATACTAAATATTAAATATATTATACAAATTTATTGTAGTAAATAAATATAAATAAACATCAAATAAAAATTATTCAATATTTATTTTACCATTCTGTAATTATCTATAATATTATAAGGTTATATGTAAAGTTATTTAAATTTTTAAAATACTTGTATATATTTTATAATAACTGTTCTAACAAGTTTTATCTGAAACTGCTAATATATAAGATTTTCATAATTAATTTTTTACTAATTACATAATTTTACTATAAAAAAATTATTATTAGTATTTTTAAAAATATATTGCAAGTTTGATTGCATGATTCATTAATACTTTAAAACAGTTTAATTTTTTAAATATTTTACATATATAAAGGTTGAATTAATGTATAAACAAGACAAAGAAATTATTTTTCTATTTAAATTCTTAATTTTTATCTAATATTTAAAAATTTGTTAAAAATATGCATATATTAGATAAAATAAATATTATTTATAATTAATTATTTAATTATAACATATGAATTTGCAATAGTTTTCAAAACTGTTTCCTAATATTATTATAACAGATAGTGTAAAGTCCAAAGTACAAATGTAATGAAAAAGACTAATCATATATCAACTCGAATTTTAAACAGATGAACAACAGAATATCTTATATAATATGTAGTCAGTATGTGAAAGTCTTTCACTTTACTCTAGACTAATAAACTTTAATATTTTTTTCTGTTTTTTCCATTATTTCAATATGTGTTTTCTTTTCTAAGCTAATATTTGTTACTTATTATATAAAGGTTTTTCTTTTAATATCATTAAAAATATATTTAAAAATTGTTTATTTTTTATATTCATCTAATTATTAAATATAAGTATAATACTTACTGGATCTTTTTTCAATGTAATTTTTATTGCATTATTTTCTTTAAAAATAACTCTATCTAAATAGTTTTACCAAGGATTTTATAATCAAAAAGTTTGAGAAAAGATTAAGAAACTCAAATAATTCTCTTATTATAGAATTATTAATCTAGTATAAAGTTTATAAAGTTTATTCACAAGAAACTATTAATTTAATTAATAATATATAAAATCATTTTTTGTCTTCTTTTGATAATAATTTAATAATAAAATTATTAAACAGTCTATAAAAAAAATGAATAATAACTTTCTAAAAAAATCAAAAAAAGTAAATGTAGTATCACTAATTTGTAAAGCTACAAAATTAGTATTAATTTTGAAAAAATACTACCATATAATAAAGTATTAAAAATTTAAAATTTTAAGTAATCTTTTATTTTCTAATTATTATTTATTATTTTTATCAAAAAAAAATTATATTTTTTATTTCAAATATTGTTGTTATGAAAAAAATAGATACATTTTTTAAATATTATATTATTTAATCTGTTTTATTTAAAAAACAATTTTTTTTCTTTATCCTTTTCTAATACATTAATACAATATTTTAAGATTACTTTGATTAAGACTTTTTTTACTTTTAATAATATAAATACTTTGTAGTAAAAAGTAAAAAACTACTAAAAGATTTTTTTAAAGTTAATATTAAATTTCAGATTTATTTTACTAAAAATAATATTTAGCTTATAAAATAAAAAATTTTTTGTAATATCTTTTCTTTCTACTAAAAAATGCTATATAATTATTTAATAAATTTAATAATGTTGACATCAAGAAGTTTGTATTAAAATTTAATCAAAATGATTTTTAAAAAAAAAGTAGTTGCATAATTATAAAAACAATTTTTTTTTAAAGTTTGATCTTTTGTTATATAGAATAATCAGATATTTAAATAGAAAGAATTTTGGATGAGACATATTTAAAATATAACTAATTAATTGAAATATAATAAAACATAGATTATTAGATAATGTTTAAAATGTTTTAGTTTGAATCATTTAAGTCAGACATTGTCTGACTACATTATTATATATAAAGGTAAATGTAAAAAGTGATCAAATTGTAAATTTTTTTTAAAGATTTATTTTTAAGTAAAATAGATATATTTTTATTATTTAAATTTAAAATAATTTTTAATGATTGAATAATAAAAAATTTTAAATAATATTAATATTAATATTTAAAATTTTATTTATTACTTATTATATTAATTTTTAATAATATAATTTAATAATAATTAAATAAATGCTATACTGTAAATTTTAAATGTGTTTGGCCGGCTTTAATATTAGTTCTGACCGGCATCACGTTAATTTCTATTTTCCGGTTTAGGAAATAATTTGGTTTAATATTTTGTAAATAAAATATAAATAATAATATATATAATAGAAAGACTTTTCCTTTAACTGGGAAACTCTAAAATCTCTTAAAATGACAAAAAAAACTTTTTTTTCTCTTTTTCCTCGAACAATTAATTTTGTATTTTCTCGGTTCCAATTTAGCAATAAATTTCTCAAAAGTTCTGTAGATTCCACTTTAAATTTCTCTACCAAATTTTCTTTTGATAAAGAAGAAAAGGAACTTTATCTTAGATTAACTCAAGCCTTTCGTGAAAATTTGAAATCAAATCGTCATAAACCTGAAATCTTTTACGATAATTTAATTAAATCTTCAATATTGGAAACGTCAAAAATATTGGAAGAACCTAATCCAGTTTCCGATATATTTAAAACCAAAGAAATCAAAAATATAAAAGCAAATGTTTATTTAGCTTCAGAAAATAAAGACATTAACAAATTAAGGGAATTATATCAAAATTTTAAAAAATTAGCAATTTCCGATGAACCAGTATATAAGGAATTTATAATAAGTTTTATTAAAGATGACGTTGGAACAGCTAAAGCGATATACGAAGAAATGCGTAATAATGGAGTATTACCCACCATCTCTACATTGGTAGCACTTATCAAAGCAACAATGAATACACCTGCGGCCGATTACTATGTCAGAGAAATCAAAGATCTAGGGTTACAATTCTTTACTAAGAATCAATTCCATGTGTTGTTAAATTATTACATTTCAAGGAAAGACGTTCAAGGGGTACAATCATTATGGCAAGAAATGTTAAATCTAGAAAATAATTCAATAATAGACTTTAAACCAAATAGTTATTCATATGTAAGATATATCGGGTTTCTCTGTAAAATGAATCTATTAGACAAGGCAATCAAAACACTTCATACAATGGAGAACGAAGGAATCCGACCTTTCCAAAGAGAATTTTTAGATTATGTAATTCAACCTCTTGCCATGAATAAACATCCTCAAGTAGCGTGGCAATTCCTTTCTTCTTATCGAAAACGAGTGTTGAGTTCACCAAATATTTATTCAAATTATTATTCATTAATCTTGGAAGCATTCGTGAAACAAAATGACCTTAATGCAGCGAGAAGAGTTTTGGTTGACATGGAACTAACAGGAGTAGAACTCGATGATAAAGCCAAAGAAATTCTTGCAAGTATACAAAATATCAAAGTTCAACTTGGTGAGGATGAAGCATACGAATACGGATTGATTCCTGTTTTTAATGCAGGAAAACAGTAAGTACTCGTAAAATAATAAAATAACTAAATCACTCGTTAGAACATCAAAATGTATTAAAAGTGTTACAAACTGTTGATGTAACTTGTAACACTGGTCACGTCATATGGGGGAGGTTGGTTTTTATATAAATTTTGCAAATATTCATAAATAGATAACTTGATCAACTCCAGTCACAAACCACGAGTCTCGGGCCACGAGTTATTTTTTTCTCACTGTAAAAACCTCTTCTAATTAAGAATTACAAAACAAATGTCAACTAAATCACTTGAAAAAGCACTCCCTACAGAGTGTATTCACGAAATAATCTCTCATTTGACCCAAGACTCTAAAGCTCTTAACAACTGTATACGTACTAACCGTTTATTTGCGCGACTTTCTGCTCCACTTCTTTATAAAAATCCTTGGAAATATTTTTCTATTGAAGAGGAAGAAGGTGAACTTGTCAAAAGAGAAATTAATCCAAAAGGTGCTTTATTAATTGGAACATACTTAAGTTGTTTGGAAAATGATTTGTCGGTAGAATTCTCCTCTTTGAAAGAAAATTATATATTAATCACAGCCAAGACATCACTTGATTACATTTCTTTTACACGCCATATTAGTGTTCCTACAATGTATCGATTTCTTGAAGCAATGGTTGCAACAGCTACAACTTCAAATGTTGAAAGATCTCGTATGATTCAGGAAGCTTTTTTGGCTTTATCAAAGGCATTTAACGATCGTTGTACTTCTATTGATTCCTTAGAAACTTGCTGGCAAACGACGTGTGATATTTTTTCTCCAATGATCCGACGCTTTCCTAATGTTGCACATCTAGATCTTTTACAATATGAAAATACAGATGATACTCTGAGGTTTATTATTGAGAATTGTAAGAGACTTCGCGTTTTTAAACTAGTTGTACGTAATTGTACTCCAATACTTTTGTCGAATCTTGTGGAAAAACAAAAAGGTTGTCTCGATGAACTTTGCATCAAGATCACTGCATCTCCAAAATTATTGTTAGCGGGATTATCACCTTCTGTTATTGCTAAAATTACCGATCTTCGCATCAATGGTCTTCAAATTGATCATGCATTGGACGGTCTTAAGTTTCAAAAATTAAGATCTTTGGACATTAGTGATTGTCATAGTGTTGAAGACAAGACATTTAACGTTGTGGAATTTGGAAAGATGTTAACCGAAGTTAATCTCTCAGAGACCAAAGTGTCTGAGGAAGCTATTATTGCACTCGCCTCGCATTGCAAACAAAACCTTAGGAAGATGATCATGTTACCTTGTGGTGCTGCTGATTCTGTTGAAAAAGGCATCAAAGCTCTTGCGACACATTGTCCAAATCTTGTTGAATTCAGATTAGACGTGATTCGTGTAGAGATTAAATCCATCATGGATCTTGTAAAATCATGTAAAGGAATGCAGGTACTAGTCCTGGGTGGAGTTGAAATAAATAACGAAGATTGTTTACTTGATGAATTAATGGAAAGCATTAGATCCAATATTAGTCATTCAATAACTATGCTTGATTTGCGTGAATGGGGTGTTAGTGAAAATTCCGTAATAGAATTGGTGAGGGATTGTCGTAAGTTAAGTAAATTATTCTTAAGGTATTGTCGTAATGTTAACGATAATTGTATAAAATCAATTTGCAAATTTTTGGCTGGTAATCTTAAACATCTTGATGTTTCCAATTGTCCCTTGGTAACTCCTGATGTCATCACAAAAGCTGAATTGGAATTGGTTGATTGCCGGATAATTTATGCTTCAAGGCTTTATTGTATTGATATTTAATGTTTTGTTTTATCTTTAGTATACTATTTTTATTATCAATTTTGATTATATTATTTTTCTTAAACAAATTATTTAGTTTATTTTATTTTCTTGCGCTTTTTTATTGTATGAAATGTATATTTGTGTTTTTTTTTTTGTTTATTTATGAAATATATATTTGGCTTTTTATTAATTATATAGAATTTTTGTCACATGATTATTTTTTTTTGTGTAAAACTTCGTTTTACAATTTAGTTACTATATTAAAAACGCGTGTAAATATAATATTTAAATAATACGAATGATATACTTTGAATTTAGTAATTTAACAGATTTATTATTTATTACACAATGAAAAAAAAGATTTTTTTTTTTTCTTTCTTTCAAGTGGCAAATGAGTTTTCCAAAAATGCTAATTGAAAAGTAAATTATAATAAAGAATAATAATATTGGTAATTTTTTTTTTTTCTTAAGATATCACACAACCTTTTTTTTGCCAAAGAAAATATATATAAATAAACATTCTTAAATTTACGTCAAAAAAGAATACTAAAAATATAATGTAAGTAATAGTAATATGTGTATATATAGTATTTGTATGATTACAAGAAATCTTGCACTAATAATATATGTGGTATCAGAGTTTTGCAATTTTCAAAATATATATATATATATATATATATATATATATATATATTTTTAATTTTCTTTTTGTTATTATGGTATACTAAAGTCTCTTGAACCCACTGCCCTACGATTTGCAGGGTTATTACCTTCCGAATACCACAACGACTGTCCACCAACATAATTTGATCCCCATATGTCGTTCGTCCCTATATTATTACTACCAACATTATTATTACCACCATTCATTGGTAATGATTCTCCTACGTGATTATCTGTTACATTTTGTCTTCCACGTATTGGAGGCCATTCATTCTCACTTGCAACAGATCGGTGTGATAAACGAGTTGTCCCGTGTTGTTGCTGTTGTTGATTCGGTGATGATTGCGGTGGATTTGACTCTACAAAAATTGTTTTTAACGAATTTATTTATTTATTTATTGACGGACTCTTAAATAACTACAAAGAATCCCTTCAATAAGGAAATCCAAAATAAAAAGAAACAATATAACTTAAAAAATTATTTCCTAACCTCCGGGCATTGCTGTAGAAAATAACGAATTAGAAAAATATGAACTTTCAACAAGAGCTAAACTCTGTCTCCTATTTACCATTGGATGAGGTTGGTCTTCACCAAGCAAAGCATTGGATCCGACCATATTACCAAAACCTGGTGGCGGAGATCTTGTGTTCGTATGAGCATCCAGTGATTGTCCTGTACCAGAATTTCTTCTTGGACGTTGTATCGGTTGGGGTCTATGTATGGTCTTTACATGTGAATCTTCTGGATGCTGAGACATACGACGATGCCCGATAGGAGCTAATGGTGTGCTTTGAGGAACATTAGATACCATGTGAGATACTGGTGGTTGGCTAACGACTTGTGTCCCTAAATTAAATGTCTGTGGTCCTAATGAACCTTGTCCTCCACCTATAGGCAACCCACCAAATGCACCAGTTTGTGGATTTCCTGATACTCCCGTGCCAATATTCCCACTTCCACTCATTACAGTATTTTCATTAAGCAATGATAAATTTGTAGAAGCCACTGATGGCGGTACTCCTGAAGGACCGGCTAAATGTGGTGTTGGTGCGATCGGATTAAAACCTCTAGGAGGTGGTATTTGTCTCATAACTTGATGATGAGCGTGCATTGGTACTGGTGGCCCTCCATGATGTGGATGAACATTCATACCAATTGGACCCAAACCAGATGCAAATAAGGATGATGTAGGATTTATTCCCTGTAAAGTGTTCGTTCCTTGTGGTGGTGGATTTATTATTTTCTTATTGTTCGTAAAAACATCATTAACAACTTCATTTGTCATTCCTGTGGGACCATTCATAATTCCAACGGGTTGTCCTCCAAATTGTGATTGTGGCCCGCCAGGACTAAATAAAGGATGTGGTGTGGGTGGTGGTGGATGAGGTGGTAAATGAGAATTTATAACATGCTGTGGGTTTATAGGATGTTGTGGGGGAAGAGGTGGATGGTGTTCATGTGATGAATAATTCATCCAATTAATTCCATTTGGCATTGAACTAGATTTATTATGTACTACCGTTGTACTTATCGTTGGTGGTGGTGGTGTCTGAGCAGAAGGTTGACCAATTGGTGTAATTGTCCGCTTTCGTTCATGATGCTGCTGCCTTACTGGAGGAACACTAGCAGCCCTTTGTTTTTCTTCTCTCTCTTTTCGGTCTTTCTCTTCACGATCTTTACGCTCCTGTTCCTCCTTCTCTTTTCGCTCTCGCTCCTTTGCTTCACGCTCTTTCTTTTCACGATCCTTGCGTTCTTGTTCCTCTTTTTCTTTGCGCTCTTTCTCCTTTAATTCACGTTGTTTACGCTCTCGTTCTTCACGCTGTCTACGTTCTTCTTTTTCTTTTCGAAACTTTTCTTCCCGCTCCTTACGCTCTTTTTCTTCTCTTTCTCTTTCCTTACGCTCTTTAGCTTCTTGTTCTTTTTTCCTGCGCTCTTCTCTCTCTTTATCTTCTTTTGCTTTTCGCCTTTTCTCCTCTTCTTTCCTTTGTCGTTCTTCTTCCCTTGCCCTCCTATCTGCCTCCTTTTTTAGGCGTTCTTCCTCACGCTTTTTACGTTCTTCCTCTAATTTTCTATCACGTTCTGCACGTAATGCTTTCTCTTCAGCTAGTCTTTCGGCCTCTTTTCTTGCACGTTCCTCCTCTTTTTGTAGTTTCAATGCCCTAAAGCAAAAAAAAATTAGATAAGTATAAATTTTACTAGGGGGGACAAATACTTTTATTTCAAACCTATTTTTAGCCTTCTTTTTCTCCTTCTCTTTTAACTTTTTTAGCTCACGTTCTTCTTTTAGTCGATTTTCTTCCTCTAATTCCTCTAATAACTTTTGTTGCCGTTCTTGAGCAACCTGTGTAAATTAAAATTTTTATAATAATTAAAAGATGTATTTTGAAAAGTCCTTTTAAAATTTTTACTACGAACTTTCTCTCGATATGCATTTAACACCCGCTGCTCAAACATTCGTGCCGCAAATATCTGGAACATCCGTCGACCTTCTTCCATACGTTGCTCATCTGTCTGATTATCCTATAACAAAAATTTTATTAGTATAGATGTACTTCTATTCGTAAATAGTAATAATTGAGAGTAAAATTCATTGTACTTCTTCAGCATCATCTTCGTATTCCTCATCATCGTCATCATCATATTCTTCATAATCACGTTGTTCCATTGCTGCTTCATCCTCTCGTTGCATCCTTCGTTCAGCAAGTCGTTCCATCATTTCAAGAAACTTTTTACCGTCGTTTTTTAAAAGATCGTCTGCTACGGTCAAAATGCCTCCTGAGTCAGTATATACACATTAGTATTTATATTCTATTGAAATTGATATTTTATAAACTAAATAACTTTCGATCATCAAGAAGGCTTTCTAACCCCGCTAGGTAATCATCACGCACCTTTTACGGTCAAACTATTACCAAAATTAAAGATTTCCCTCCGTGTATCGCTTCCATTCTCACTGCCTTCATAGTCTTCATCATCATCCTCATCATCCTCATCGTATTCCTCATCATCGTCCTCATCATCATACTCTGCAGAATCATTTCGATATTCGATATTTGAGGGGCCGAATTGCTGTTGTTGGTTCGCATAAGATTCTAGTTCTTCATAATAAGCATCATAAAGTGTTTCCAGCTCTTCTTCAATAGCGGTCCTATATTACATTCCAAATATTTTTATAATAGTTTTTAATAATAGGTACAAATATATTATTTATCTATTTGTTTATTAAATGAATAAATAATATATACATATATGCATAATATATATATATAATATTTATATTAACCGAATAGAAAGCTAATGCCAAGTTGTAACATGCTCAATGTAATTACCACGTAGTAGATCAAAATTTCCACTGAATTTTGAATCTTTTACATCGTTGAATGCTTTTTTTTATAAGCAATTATCAAATCGAGAGGCAATAATTGATACTAATAATACTTGAAGAGTAAAAAAAAAAAAAAAAAAAAAAAAAATAATAATAATAATAAAATAAAGTTCAAAGGTGCTAACCTCTTTTTGCCACATACAGAACAAGAACATGAATGCTTTTGTTGTTCTTTCATTTTTTTTAGCACAGCTTCCTTTTCAACTTTTACTAAACTTCTCCTTTCCTCTTCACCCAACTGTAACCAGAATTCTCTTATTCGTTGTCGCTCTTCGTTATTATTGGTATTCCAGATACCGTCTTTACGGGATTTGTGACTATGATTATGATGAGGATGATTGTGGTGAATATCTGAAATTTGATTAATATTGAGACCATTCTTATTCTTCTTCTTCTTTTTCTTTTTCTTTGAAGCAGTATTAGTAACATGATGATTATCACCATCAAGATTTGCGATAGAATCCTTTCGTGGAAAAGGTATTTCGGGGTCTTCCGGATCATACCCATCTTCAGAATCGTAATCATCTTCATCTTCTAATTCAACGTCCACTACATCTTCACCATCGTCACTGTTATAATTTACTTGATGAGCCTTTATATGATTATTATGTGAGCCATTCGCTTGAATATCAGGTTCTTCTACATGGTCTGCAGGAGGTTTTCTCTTACTCTTCCTTTTCTTTTTCTTTTTAGCTGTACCGTTATTATTCTGAAGGTTATGAGAGGGAGAGGAATCATTCTGTTCCCTTGTAGACGGTGAAGTCGGAGACAGAGACATTCCAGGCTCCTTCACGATATTCATACACTTTGTACCCGACTTGTTATAAATTACGGCCTGTTTTGTATTTTGTTGTGATTGAAAATTTGTTGGTGTTGGATGGGGAAAACTTTCTTCAGGCGGAAAAGCATGTGAGGTCGCCATCATAATTGCCGTTAAGTTTAGTATGACGTCCTGTTATGTGCTAGGTAAATTTGGTGATTTGCTAGGACTTTATAGAAAAAAAAAGATTTCCATTATTTAAGCCTGAAAGGTTTGAAGAAATGATACTAATAGAAACTAATAGTAACATTATTTAAAAGGTAAAAGATTAAGACCGCTTACAATTAACGGAAAGTCGAAGCAAGTGATTTATTAGTTTTTATATTTTTTGCTGAATAGTTAAAAGGCGGGTGATCTTTGAGTGGCTCTACAAGCGGTTTTGGTTTTGCGTCTTGGGCTTTTTTGGTAGTTTGTATAATTTTTTTTTTTGGGACTTTTTTTTAAACACCCAAACAGCTTACGAAAAGGGAGGCTGACCATTAATCACAAGAAATTATTTATGTAATACCTATGCGATATTATCGAGGTTAAACAAACTACCAAACGTCATCTCAAATTTGGGGATTACTATCACATAATAATGTTGGCTTAGCAACATTTTTTTTTTTCTATGATGATGTACATTCTTTACCATCTTACCATAATTAAAAAAAACATTTATATTATTATTATGTTCGGTGTCTGGTGATATTTCCCTTGTGGTTACTTCACTTTATTTCACTTATAACGGCACCGCAGCACAAAGAACATTGTTCACCCGTGATCATCAAAAAAAAAAAGTTATGTAACACACAGGAATCAGGATGGTAAACTTGTATAAGCATTCCCAATCGTTAGAAAGATGTAATAGAACATTGATAATCTTCGACAGATAATTCAAGTTAAAAGCATTTTTTTTTTTATTAGAGATTATTTATTGCTATTTCCGATAAGAGCCGCGGGGAAAAGATATGTGTTGAATAAAGATAAGGTAATAAAGAGTTATGCCCTCTGAAATTGAATCACGAGATTTTCCTGTAAATAACTATAAATATTCTACAGCTGCCGAATTTTATCCATACCTGGTTCTTATTAATCTGCATGTTCATGTTTGATATTTTTTTCAACCATTAATAGAATGATTAAAAATATGGCGGGAAAAAAAAAAAAAAAAAAAAAAAAAAAAGACCAAAAGGAAAAAATAATATAAAATAAAAAAATTTGATTATGCTTTACCATGAATGATTTTTCTTTAAGGAATTCAAAAACGCAGATTCTTGTAAATTATGATGATGCGCGAAGGGAACCCCCCATCCCTCGTCACTCATGCCCTTTTCTATTTACGGTAAGGCCCTGGAAGGGATCTTGGAAAGGATCCCGGGGAATATTGCAAATCCTTACCTTTTAATCCATTGCTTTAAATTAATATTTATACAGAACGTGTCAACCCGCGTCATTTCCTTTTTTGGCAGAAATATAATCGTCACGACTTACGTCATGATGTTTGGTTTATTTAAATTAAAAAAAAAAAAAAAAAATAAGTTGGACTAACCCGACTAACCCGACACGAATAATAAAAATACCTTTCGGGTTTTTGAGTGATATTGTCTAAAGATGAATATTTCAAACACACCTTCCAAGGTTCATATCAATTCTTACCATGATGAAAATAATGTTCCAACTTCGCGTAAAAGTAACAAACGTACCCTCGGTGACGATATGGATTTAACGCCTTTTAATATTTTGTCAAATGCGCGTATCCGCAGCCCTTCACAAGCTAGAACTTCGAGTATACTTCGTAATACTCCTGGTAAGCCTTTTGGTAGCAAGGAGAATTTGACACCTTATTTTGCACAACAATTCGAGAGTAACAAAATGTCAAGTATTACAAAGAGTTCCAAAACTGTGTCCGTTAACGGGTCTCAGACCGCTTATGATGATGAGATGATTTCACCGATGAAAAGGATCAAGAATGAAACCGGTCATATTATTAACGTCGATGCATATAAGCAAAGAATCGAACAACTTGAAGCCGAATTGAGGAGACAAATAGATGAATATCAGAAACTTAGAGAAGAAAGTCAGAAATCTTGTCAGGAATCGGAAAAGGCACTTGAAAGAACTAAATGTGAGTATCTACCATTAACATTCGTGCATATTTATTTTTATTTAATAATAAATGTATCGTTCTTTAAAGATATGGCTCTAAGTTACAAGAACGACTTATATGGGCCGATTTACATCGATGGTGACTACACGTCTATCAACAAATTATTGAGACGCTTGGTCAGAATTACAAATCAAGACGTTGTCAATAGATTCAAGGAGGAAACCCTGGTTGATGGTGAATTACCCGCGCTTAATCAGATCTATGGATGGCTTGAAGAATCAGGTATTTTGTTAAGATTGAAATTAAATATGTCTTCCACCTAAAATTTAGCACATTTCGTTTAAATATTTTTTGATATAGGATTCTTGAAATATGAAGTTCTCAAAGAATTCCGTGCCGTGGAGGCGGTCACGTCACTAGACCTGACCTATACCTTCGAAAAGATTAGGCATGATATCATCAATAAGACATTCGTTATTGATGATAGCTTGGAATTTCACATTATACAAAATACTAATCGATTGGTGTCCGCGTTTTGCTTGCCAAATGGCTTCCAATATTTAAAATCTTTGAAGTTGAGTTTCATGCCGATTGAAGATTCTTATTTTAACAACTTTCGAGGACTTAGAAATTTGGATGAGTTGGTCATTGAAGGTACCGGAATTGGGAACGAGGCTTTGTCTCATCTCGTAGCACTAAAAAGTAATTTGACCTTCTTGAATATCACTGGAAATCAAAAGATAAATGATGATTCCGTGGTTATTCTCGTTCTTTTCGAAAAATTAATTGTGTTGCTTCTAAATGACACTTCTATTTCCATGCATGGAATTCGTAAATTTGTTTCCGAGACAAAAAGCACCGACCTATCTCAACTTTCTATTCCTTCATCATGTCGCAAATATCTTATCAAACGAAATGAAATCTATTGTGTTGAACATAAAGAAGGAATGAAAGTTGACCCATCAAAAGTTCAATTCATGGACCTTTTAGAGATTCGACAACAATTAATGTTTCATTACGCGGTAAATAACCATATCAACATCGTCGGTTCTAAGGATGAATTAGAGGACTCATTGAGAGAGATTTTAACGCGACGATATTATGATGCAAAGATTATGATGCTAGCTGGTGGACGTGATTAATATGAAAATAAGGGAATCATAATAATATTTGGTTGTAATTCCGATAAAGCATTAAATTGATAAACGAATTCTTTTAATGATGATTTTATTTTATTTTTGAGAGGAATATCAAAGTCCAAAGTAATGTTAGTATAAATACATCAATAGGGTTATTTAATAGAATGAAAATCTGCTCAAAATATATTTAAAATAATAATAAAGAACCATGATAAATGAATGCATGAGAAAGGTTGTCCCTTGCGAATATAATACAAGAAAAAAATAAAGCTATCAGTATTTCAAATTTAGATGGGTAATGTAAAACGCACACATTAATTTCCTTCAAACTTTTTGTCATAAATAAAACTAATGGAATCACAAAATTATCTCTCTTTAAATATTTTATTCGCTATCCACCCAAGTACTGGCTAAAGTACCAAAAATCGGCATTTCAAATCGTTCCAAAGTAATTCCATCCACGTAGGCTCGATAACTAATATAAAATAATAATTTCAGTATCCTTGACAAGCTGATTTCTCAAATTAGAGTTAAAAGAATAATCTTTAACCAACCAAAGAAAAATAATTAAACCGATCTCCAAGATCACAAAGATCCAACTTAGGACCGAATTAATAAAAAGTATAATGAAATGGAAAAACTAAAAAATATGTAGATATAAAATATATTAGTAAATATTTGATAAAATAAATATAAATTTTAACATAGGAATTAATTATTACTCACAAAAATGGTTGCGAAAAATAAGGAAGACTTTATTAAAGAAAAAATTAGTTTATTCAATCAAATCGTATTATTACCTAAAATTGAATTGATTAAATTTTCGATTAAAATTATTCTCGTAAATTGATTTCTCACCTGCCACGCGTGAAATCGAACATAATCGTTCTTTTGTTCCATAATCAATAACATGACACCTTCAAGAAACAAGTTTTTTTTTTTTTAAAAAAAAAAAATTATAAACAATAAATCAAAATGTATTTAATATATTTTTTTTTAGAAAAGTGTGTTCACCAGTTACACAGCCCAGAGCATAAGCCAAAGCCGCTTCAATATCAACTCTATATCAAAAATACAGGATTTAAATCAAGTACGCGTAATATGTTAAAACAAATTAATAAATGAGAAATTATATGATAAGAAACCGCCTACCTTATTGGCAAGCCCGTCTCATATTTATTGATCTTTATTTGACCATCAGGTAATTGTTCGGTTTGTCGATAAACTCCGGCAAAGGGATTTGCAGAAGCAGAAGCAGAGGTTGATGCAGTTGTACTACTACTAGGAATCGGTGCATATCGAACGGAATTGCGATTCGATTTTTGTTCATCAGGAGGTGGAGTGTATGGTGAGAAGGTCGCTGGGTTTTGATATGACATGATCTTTTAGGAAAACTAAAAAAAAAGAAAAAAAGAGTCTCCTCAATTATTCATCATCAGTACATATAAAATCGGGAAAATCATGAATATCATGTGTATGTTTAACATTTCTGGAATGTTCTCTACCAATTCTGGAAAACCATTATGAACCGAATAAAATGACACGTTTTTTATTATATGATATTTATATTATATATTTATATTTCAAAAAAAACAAATACATTTGAATAATAAAATATAATTGTATTAAAGAACCAATGAGACATTTGTTCTAAATAATTGTTTTTATTTCGTCCCATAGTAAGTATGGTATACGTCCATCAGATTCTTTCCTCTAGATTTTGCAATTTCAGAAGGCAAGTTTTGACTATTTAAAGCTTCAAAGGTGCATTTTATAACATTCATTCCATTGCAAGAACCATGAACCTTTGCAGAAATATCTTGAATGCCAACGCATTTAGCAACTTCATGTATATAATGATTACATCTTATACCAAAACCTAAAAATAATTTGATGAATGAATAAAGAAATAAAATAACGTTTAATTTAAATTAATTTAATCATGACTTACCTGGAGGTCTGGCCCATAACTTTATCGTGGTTCCATGAAATTTATGTTCTATATCATGATATAAGGTTCTATCGTCATACCTTTCAAAATACCTTAGACTTTTTATGGCTATATTAGTAGCCTTTTTGATGGCAGTTTGAACCTCATCATGTTTCCCCTCACCAAAACCAGCAACCCCTTTGCCATTACCTACTACCACCAACGCATACATGCTAGGAATTCTGCCCTTTTCGGTTTGACTTGAAACGCGCTTTATGATGAGAGTTCGTTTCTGTAAATCACGAATTTCCGAAGGAGAGAGCCTGGTGACAATTGATAAGGCATCAATATCATCACTTTCGGTTTCCGGTGCCGTGATTACCACGGAAGGACGAGTAACTGGAAATGGAGGATCAACTATCGGTCCTGGTACATCTAAAATCGGATCAAGCTTTGATAGGTCAGGAAAGTTGGATGTGTCAAGTCCTTGTACGCGAAGCGACCTGACTTTTTTATTTTTTTTATTGTTGATATCGGCAGCATTAGGTTCCGTAGGATTCGTTGAAAGTGGGCGAAACTGATAAACGCTAGTACATGTTAAAGATTTCTTGAAGTTGCATGCGTTATATACAAGAACATTGTTTACGACTCTTGACCGCGAAATATGAAATGGAACTTTTGTAAGCAAGTTCATAATAATAAAAATTTTTGAAATCAATTTTCATGAGATTGAACTTTTTATTCCACGTGACGATATCGGCTTTCATTTTTTAATTAAGCTATATTGGGTTTTGTTAATAGTATATAATTTTCTTATCATAAAAATATCCAAACCCTTTTTTCGAAGGGTAGCGTGAAAAAAAATAAAAAATGAATTTTATATCTGGTGACCCCGAAGATTGCATATCTCTTCCTAAGCTTCGTGATACACTCATTCGTCTCGAAGATACTATAATCTTTGGTTAGTTGTCAACAAAAAAAAAAATAATAATAATATTTTGCGGGTGTTCAATGAGAACCTAATAGAGCTGAATTTTTTCTTCATTGCATTTTAGCTTTGATTGAAAGAGCACAATATTCTATTAATAAAAACATTTATGTGCCTGGGATGTATAAATATGAGCAAAGCAATGGATTTGATGGAAGTTTTCTTGAATATTTTTTGAGTGAGGTTGAGAAAGTTCATGGTAATTAAATTACCCATCATAATTATTTGATTTAAATTTTTAAAGAAATTTCCTTGAAACTTTAAAAATTTTTAAATTTACTTTCTTAAACTTGTAGCAAAAGTAAGAAGGTATCAGAGGTATGGATCTTTTTAAAAAATTCATCTTCAAGAAAATTAACAAGGGAACAAAAATATATTTATTTTTTATTTTTATTTTACCCATCCTTTTTTAAAAAGTCCCGATGAATACCCGTTCACAGAATCCCTACCGAAACCGATTATCCCCCCCCTTAAGTATCCCCAAATTCTTAAATCTAATAATATCAATCTTAATAATAAAATAATGAAATTTTATCTCGAGAACATCGTTCCTTCTTTATGTTCTCCAGGAGATGATCAAAATTATGGTTCGGCGGCAACCAGAGATGTCGAGTGCCTTCAAGCTTTATCTCAAAGAATTCATTATGGTATGCCGTTAAATCATTTTTCATTAATTAATATAAAATTATAAAAATTATTATTAATTTCATTAATTTTGAAGGAAAGTTCGTTGCTGAGGCAAAATTTCGTGATCCGGAAACACAAGATAAATACATCGAATTCATTAAAAATCGAGATGTTAAAGCACTTGAAACCTTGTTAACTAACAAAAAAGTTGAGGATGCTTTATTGAGAAGACTTAGGCGTAAAGCTTTAATATACGGTCAAGATATTACAGAACATGGTAAAATTAATTTAGATAATTTACAAACTTCAGAACATTTAAAAATCAAAGTAGATGTAGTTGTTGAATTGTATGAGAAATGGGTTATTCCTTTGACCAAGCAGGTTGAAATTGAATATTTATTGATAAGACTTGATAATGAAAAGAAGTAATAAAGTCATTCTTCATGTAAATACTTTTTTTTATTTTTTGGAAATAATAAATAAAAATCAAAGTCCTGTCCTTTAAATCTACTTGTTTAGAACAAGCATAACAAAATTTGGTTAAAAAAAAAAAATGACGCGTTTTATCATTTCAAAGTAGCACAAAGAATGTTAATCGAATATCGATTTGGCTATTCTCTAAACTTTTATTATGCGTATGGCATGATAAACTAGCAGATAAGGATTACTATTGATTACTATTCAAGTCGTTTTTATTTTTCAATCTGCGCGTTACAACTGACGTATTTAGGAAATTGGATCTAAATTTGGAGAGAGCATATTTTTTCGAGGAAAATTATACTATTCTAGGTTTTATTATGATACCGTTTGTGCGACTCCCGTCGGACTTTCCCCTTACCTAGATTTCGCTATTTGACACGAAACAAAAGTCACCGATTAAACAACGCATGAAATATTTTCATGCGATATCATGCTTAATATTAAACTTTACACCGAAATTTTTATATGTTAGTGCTAAAAAGTCAATAAAATTTTATAAACGATTTTTTTATTTGTTAATTTATCATTCCGTAAGTCGTGCATGGCTCGTGACGATTCGTGTCACTTGAAATTTTCTCACCTACGTGCTAGTTAATTCATACCCCACGCACACTCGATTTTTTTTTTTTTTTTTTTTTTTTTTAATTCACGTTTTTGTTCGGTGACCAACTACATTTTCTCCCTCCCCCCTTTACAACTGTCTTAAACTTTTTAATAAAACGTGTTAGAAATAATTTACATTCGGAATGGATAATAATAAATCACCAAACATATTACCTGCTCAAACGTCGTCTTCGGACGCTTCAAATGAAAATTTAAATAACGCGAGTACACCTTCTAAATCACCAGCAACTATCCCATCTTTACTTGGTACCCCTTCTACACCAATTCCGAGTACTTCAGAGGTTAGCTCTCCAATTCCAAGACCAAATGCCGGCCCTATTTACTCGGCTGTTTACTCGGGTGTTCCGGTATATGAGTTTCTTATAAGGGATGTCGCCGTAATGAGAAGGCGACCGGATTCATACTTGAATGCCACCCAAATCCTAAAAGTCGCTGGCCTCGAAAAAGGAAAACGTACCAAAATCATTGAAAAAGAAGTCTTAACCGGCGAACACGAAAAAGTTCAGGGTGGTTATGGAAAATATCAGGGTACTTGGTATGTTTTTATTCAATTATACGTGTGAAATATATCTCCTTTTGATATCACCGGAAATTTCAGAGATCAAAACAATGGTTTGAAAGTAGAAATATTTCTTTTATCTTTTAATATTTTCATAATTTCTTTCTTTAATAATACTTTAATTACAAAATTTTACTTATAATATTTTTCCATTATGAATTTAATCGATTATTAGGGTTCCTTTTGAAAGAGGCAAGGAACTTGCTGAACAATATGGTGTTCTTGAAATTTTACGTCCTTTATTGGATTATCAACCACCTAAACACGATGTACCGTATTCGTCCTCTCCTTATACGCCCACAAAAGAACAAGCGATGGCTGCTCTACGTCGAAGAAACGCGCTAAATAATCAAAATAATCAAAATAATCAAAGCAATCAAAGTAATCAAAGCAATCAAAATAATCAAAGTAATCAAAGTAATCAAAGTAATCAAAATACTAGTAATAATACCGCAAATGCAAATGTTGCAAATGTTATAGCGAATGGAACTGTAAATAACAACAATAATAATAGCAAAAAAAATAACAACAACATTAACAACAACAATAACAAAAACAAAAATAAAAACAATAACAATAATAATAACAGCAGCAGTAGCAGCAGCAGTAGCAACAATAACGATAACAATAACGACAACAATAACGACAACAACAATAACAACAACAATAACAACAGCAACAACAACAACAACATTAATAATAATAACAACCAAAACAGCGACGACAACAACAATAATAACCACAACAACAACGACGACAACAATAACAACAACAACAACAATAATAATAATAATGGTCATGAAGAAGCTACTGCACGTTCGGAAGTTTCTGAGCCAATACAAACTATAAGTGAAATCGAAGATGAGGAACGTCTTCGAAGTATATTGTTAGCTATTTACTGCAACGAAGATTCAAATTCGATCCCTGAACTCATCGCACAAGTTTGTTCACCATTACCGACAGACTATGATATAGTTCTAGACGAAGGTGGGCACACCTCTCTTCATTGGGCGGCTGCTTTAAGTCGCTTAAAAGTTGTAGAATTATTACTGTCAAAGGGTGCAAACTCAACAAAACCTAATTATGATGGCGAATCTGTTTTAATTCGCTCGGTTTTAACAACGGCAAATTACGAGTCACAAACCTTTCCTTCTATAATAGAACTTCTCCATGATAATATATCGTTGACAGATAAAGATAATCGTTCTGTCTTTCATCATTTGGCATTGAGTGGAGCCGTCAAAGGTCATTGCGCTCCAGCGAAATATTACATGGATTGTTTATACGAGTGGATAACATCACATAGCGTTGATATCTCGGCAGTACTAAATATCCAGGATAATAACGGTGATACGGCGCTAAATCTTGCTACAAGATTAAAACAATCTCACATGTCTCAACAATTGCAAGAAATGGGTGCAAATCGTCAGATTGAAAATAAAATAGGATTACGACCCTCAGATTATAGTCCGAATAACGCTGAACAAATGGAAATTGATGAATTACAAGAAGTATGTTAATTTTATTTAAATCGTCATTTCATCATACATGCATTTTCATATTAACGTTCTGATCTCTTTGGTTAGAATGGACAAATTCAATCTACAGACATGACAAATGATGTCTTTATGCAGTCAGATACGACTACGTATACCAATCCGCGTAAAAGAAACAGAGAAGTTGTTGAAAGTAAACAATTGATTTCCAAACTGTGATAAATATACGAACATTATGAATTATTAACGCGTTATTTATGTATTTTATTAATTATTTTTCTTTAGTTATTCAAAAAATTGTTGAAGATGCGGAAAATGAATGGATAGAACAACTTAAATCGAAAGATGAACAAATAATCAATTCTCGAAGCCAGTTTAATCAAAACTCAAGGCAGCTTATTGACGCACAAAGAAACGTGCAATGGTATCGTTCACAAGAAAAGGAATGTGATGAAATTGAAACAAGAATCAAATTCCTTGAAACAGCTTTGCGTAAAGAACGTGAGGATCAAGATGATCTTGCCCCACGAAAGCGTCAGAAACTCTCACATTCGAATGAGAACGATTTAAACGATTCATTATCTGTAATCCCAATCTTTGCACCATCAGTATCTACTTCGATTTCATCATCCACAACTCAATTGCCACCAGTAGAAACTCCGTTTTCGTCTACAACGCAATCAGCAACAACAAAAGCAGATTCTCCACTAAATGATAACGTGTCAACGAGTACCATTTCAACAATAGTTGCTTCACCCTCAATAACGCTAAGCAAGCTTCCAGAAATTATTATTACCCCTCCAAATGATACTGTTCCGTCATCATCATTATCAGCTCATCCCACCACGGCAGTTTCAAGATCTGCGGCTGATGAAATGATCGATGGAGAAATAAGGAGTTTGCAGGCGCAAATTACCGCGTATACACTTGATCAAGAACTTCTTAAAGATGAGATTGCAGCTCTTGCTGAGACCACCGACAGGTCCGAGATGCAGTACAAAGGCATTATTGCTTCATGTTGCAAACTTGACATCGACAAAGTAGATGATTTTGTTGATAGCATAATTAGCGCCATTGAAAGCGACAGTAATGAACTTAACCGGGACCACATAGGAGCCTTTATGAATAAGGTTCGTGGTTCCGAAAGCATTTAGGCTTTTTTTTTTATTTTCTGTTCATAATCACACTTCATTTTTTTTTTGGCCACTTCGGTAAAGAAAATTATTTACGTAATTTTTTTACCATAAACTAATGTGCACATTTTGTGTAAAAAAAATTATATATAACTCGTGTCCATTATATCTAAAAAAATCTTCAGCGGCGGTAAATAAATATGTATTAAATAATAATAATAATAATATTAATTTTTTTTAAAAAAAAAAGTTAGTAATAAACAAAAAAAAAATATATATATATATATAATTCTTGGAATTGTATAGTACGACACACGTTAGTTGCCTATAGAATATCTTTGGTCGATTAATGATTCATTTTTTTAGTTAAATACGAAACAAATGAATAACATGATTAATTAACGCAAACACGGGTTCGCTCTTATTATATTTTATTTATAGATAATAGATTCACTGTCACGCGTAAAGTAATAATTAATCAGAACATTAAACAGATGAGGTGATTATTATAATTAGGTAAATATTATTATTAAAAATTTTTTATTGAAATATTGTTATTCAAATATTATACGGGTACAATTCAACTGTTATAAATAAAAAGTTCAACGCTTTCTTTATTATCAAATCTTTATTCGCCGTGCATTTTTTGTATGGATTAACTTATTTATTTTGAAATTAAGTTAGAATTTCATTATTGATTTTGTTGCGTTTTTGGTATTGCACCTAACATTAAAGGTGGAATCTTAGAATTTAGTGGTAATAGGGATGCTGCTGTTTTGCGGGATTGTTGAATCATAAGAGCACTATTAAAGAGAGATTAAATAAGTATTCAATTCAATTTATATGAGATTAAATAATCGTGGAAAGCCTTACTCCATAATAACTAATGCCGCCATTGCTTCAACGATTGGCACAGCGCGTGGAACTACACATGGATCATGACGACCTCGAGCCGCAAGTACACCATCAACACCATCATAATTAGCAGTTTTTTGTTCTTGAGAAATAGTAGCAGGTGGTTTAAATGCAACTCTGAAATAAATATTTTCACCATTCGTAATGCCACCCTATACAAAATATAGAAATCTATAATATAACTATTAAAAGAATTATTATAAATTCAAATAATTTTCGATATTATTACCTGAATACCACCGGAATTATTGGTTTTAGTCCCTAATCTACCACTTTCTGTTTTTATCCAAGGATCGTTGTGTTGATGACCTAATAATACGGTACCCTTGAATCCACTTCCAATTTCAAAACCTTTTGTAGCTGGAATGGAAAGCATTGCATGCGCAAGTTTTGCTTCTAATTTATCGAAACACGGTTCACCTAGTCCGGTGGGCACATTACGAATAACGCATGTAACGGTCCCACCAACAGAATCATTAGAAGCTTTAGCCTCAAGGATACGCTATAAGTAAGTTAAAAGCTTGGTCTTTAGTTTAGGCGCGTGTATAATGATAAAGTTGACTCGCTCAAAAAAGAAAAAATCTTGACCTCTTTCATTTGATCAGTTATAACTTTATCGGGACATCGAATATCATCCTTGTCGATTTCTTCTCGGCTTACTGTATTTAGAAAATCCCAAAAATCTATGGGAAACAACCTTTCATCTTGTTCATGTATGAACGACATTGCTATATTTGAAACGGAAGACACAAATGCAACGATCTCAACTCCATGAGCAAGTTTTAAATATTTTTCAGCGATAGCACCAGAAGCCACTCTTCCTATTTTAAAAATCAATCACGTATAATAAATGAATGTCAATCAGAGTTGTAATTGAAATCGGTTGAGGTGATCCGAACCTATTGTTTCTCGAGCGGACGCTCTACCTCCTCCACTACTTGCTTTGACACCATATTTTTCTAAATACGTCCAGTCAGCATGACTTGGCCTTGGATACAAATCAGTCTCTGAGTAATCATGAGGTCTTTGATCCTGATTTGGAACTAATAATCCAATTGGGGTACCTAAAGTTATACCAAATTCTGTACCCGATTGTATCGCCACCAAATCTTTTTCATCCCTCTAAATAGTAAAGCCCAAAAATGTTAATTACCCTTACAAATAATATGGAAAAAAATTATTTATTTATTTTTTTTTTTTTTCACTTACTGGAGTTGTCAAGTTGCTTTGACCTGGCCTTCTTCTACTAAGTTGTGTTTGTATGTCTGCTTCAACCAGAGGTAATCCAGGCGGACAACCGTCTACAATACAACCCACGGATTTACCATGAGATTCTCCATAAGTGGTAACGCGAAAAATTGTTCCAAATGTACTCATTATGTTTCAAATGCAAAAGTTCGAACAAAAATAATTATTTATACTTTGTCTTTAAAATATAAGATGTGGCTTCTTAAAATCGTGGCTTAATAATTTTATTTAGTTTATGGCCGAATACGAGTCCGATTCATCCGATCTTGACCCGTGAGAAGGCAATCTTTTAAGATCGATATTTAGACCGATCATTTTAAACCGGTCTTGGGATCGATTTTTAAACATAAAAAAAAAATAAAAAAAAAGTTATGTCGTAGCTTTGTTATTATTTTTTAAATATTTATTTGTTTTTATTTGTTAATTAAATTTAATAAGATGCTATAAACGCACTTATAGAGAGTTGACTGTATTCCGTTGTTTTTATATGTAAACTTTTATGCCTTCGTTTTTAGATTCCTTTCGCATTCAAAACAAAGGACTTTTCATTATTAACGAATTAGCTTACAATTGTATTAGAAAATGCTACTGTAACAACGATATAAGGCTTATCCTAATAAATATAAAAAGAAATAGCTTTTATATTCAAAATTTCTTTTTATCTTTAAAATTTTTTATAATCATAAAATCCTAATTCTGGCCTAAAGATTCGGGATAATCCCTCTGACGAATTCCTAATCTAGTTTATTATATCGTCGAATATAGATGAGGGACGAAACCCCTTAATAACAGTCGAAACTTAGACGAAACTATATTAAAATCATAATAAGAGATACGACGAAACCCATTCGATACGACGAAAAGCCGAAACTGTCGAAACTATATTAAAACATAGAAAAGGGTATGACGAAATTATTTTGAGGAGGTTCTATAATCACGCCAAAATTTTTTTGATCCCCGATGGGGGTGTGTGACTATATAGGAATAGTATGTTTTTTTCATGATATGAGTAGCGAAGGTCGGTCCCTTTCGTTACACTTATGCTACGACAATGGAGTCCGATATGAGTCGATTGCTTTAGTTAAGATCGCTCCGGACTAAAATTAAAAAAATTTTACCTACGTGATTTTGGCCGGCATTATGGAACTTGGTCACGTGGTGTGAAATTTTTATGATAAATTAAACCTTCAGATCCGAGATGAAAAAGGTAACCTCGATGATTTGCTTATCAACAAAAAAAAAATTTTTTTTTGATCTTTGAAATTTAATCGAAAAAATGATATTACGAGGAGGTAGAATTAAATTAACGTTTAATTCAACAACTACAGCACAATTCCACTCCATACTGGATAAGTGTTGCTGGAAGGTGCTTAGACGGTCATTAACGTTTAATTCACCAAGTAACAACAATGGTATAAGTAGACTTTGTAGGAGCGGTAGCATGTTTAGAAATGGAAATAATTGTAGGGACATTACCAAGCAACAGCAGCAACAGCGACTTACTGGAAATATAGTTAGGAGGATGAATAGTAATTGGGAGAGCGATAATGGTAGTGGAGAGGTTACAAATGTGAACGTCGGAAACAACAAGACACAGACAATGAATGCGATAAAGATTTTACATGAATTTTTCGAATACACAAAAAGAGATTGTAAGGATTTTCCAATAAATCTATATAATATTGATGAATTATGGTATTTTTACGTGAATCAAAATCATACCTTTTTAAATAATATACCAATTCACATTCATTTAAGATTATTAACTTCCTTATATGAAGAAAAAGACATAGAAAAAGTATTAATTATAATAAAGTATTTAAGAGGAAGGGAGAATATAGTGAAATGGTTAAATAATAATCTAATGATGTTAGAATGCATAATTAAATTAAATATAAAGGAGGCCATTAAAAAATTTAATTGGTTAAATATAATGAAAGAAAAGATACCCATATATACAGTTAATTATTTAATTTCAAAGTTAGTTAAAAGTAATGAAATAATTACGGCCGAGGAATTATTTGGAAAAGTTGGAAGAGACTATGAGGATGTGAAAATATATAATAGTATGATGAATGGATACGTTAAAGAGAAAAACATCACAAAGGCATTAGATTTATTAGAATTGATGCAAAGGAATGGGATTAAACCAAGTCTAATAACCTATAATATTTTGTTGAATTTATTTGGTAATTTAAAAGCGCAAGCTCAGGCCGAACAAGTGTTTGAATATATGATGGAATCCGGGATTGAACCCGACATTACAAGTTATTGTGGAATCATGTTATCTTGTGCAAATAATAAAAATATTGAAAAATGTTTTTATTATTTTAAACAATTGACCGAAAGAGGAATTGAACCAAACATTTACATTTATTCTATTTTGATGTCGGCATGTGTTAAAGCGGGATATACAAGGGAGGCGATTAGATGGTTTGAAAGGATGGTTCATGTTTCAAAGATTGAACCTAATGTCGTTACTTTAACGACATTAATTTGCGCTTGGATTAAAAATAAACCTCTCATATTGAATAATGATACCATAGATCTCATATTTGAGGATATTAAAAGGTATGGCGTACCAGATTTAATAGCTTATACGGCATTAATTAATGCTAAAACAAAACAATTGAAATTGGATGAAGCAATTTTCGTTTATCAACAAATGCTTAAAGATGATATTAAACCTAATGTATACACTTATACTATTTTAGTGGATGCTTGTGCTAAATTGGGGGATTTACACACTTCTCTGAAACTATTCGAAGATATGAAAAAAAGTGACATCCCTCCTAATCAGTTCACTTATTGCGCTATTATGGTCGCTTTTGTTAATAATGGTCAATTATCAAATGCGTTCAAAACCTTTGAAGAAATGAAACAACATGGATTACAACCTGATATAGCATGTATTAATTGTTTAATGGATGCCTGTAATCGCTCTGGGTTAATGTCTTTATTATTTCAATTATATTCTGATTTAACTGAAAAATATAACTTGAAACCCGATAATAGGACCATATCAATTTATATCGATGCCTGTGCTTATAATGACCAATTTCATATTGGAAAAAATTTTTATATGGACTTAATTAAAAACCAATCTCCTATAATTACTTTAAATATTCAAAATTTCTTATCTATCATTAATTTATTAGGCAAAAATGGTTACTATAGTGAAATTGTTGAAGTATTAAAAGTTATGAAACAAAGGTTAATTAAACCGGATAAAACCATTAAACTAGCCATTTTCACTTATTTATATGAATTAGATAAGAGAAAAGAGATTGAGGACGTTAAATGTATCTTACATGGTTGGACTTCCATTCCAAATAAATGTGATTTGATTAAATTTAAAAATCGACATAGATGGTAATTTAAAAAAATGAAAAAGGTTAAATGAAAAAGGTTAAATAAAAAATTTTAATTCATTCTTATGTCTAATGAGAGAGATATTTACAATTTTGGTATTGCAGAATAATGTGAATTTGTTATTGTCCCACCTCAATTAAAATAATTACTTTTAATTACAACAACTGAGAAAGTAAAAAAAGAAATATAATGATAATGTAGAAGAGGAAAAATGGAAAAAGAAAAGGAAAAGGACGAGTTGAAAGGAAGTAATATAAGCATATTAGTGTAAAAGAATATACAAAGAATTATTTACTTATATAGCCAAACATAAGAAATCAATCCTCAGGCTTTTCTTTAAGTAAAAATGAAACACAAAAAGGATAAGGTAAGCAAACAAGCAACTCTGAGAATACATATATTTGATGTTATAATTATTTTCTTCTATTCCTTATTAACAGGATTTTTTTCTTTTGCTATTGTTATTCCTTTAATTCATAATTTCTTCTTCATTTCAGTTGTATTTTATTTTTTGAATATAACTATTTATAAGCATTATGAGATTATCAATAAATTATTAAAATTGATATTTTTTAATCCTTTCTATTTTTAGAAAAAACTGCTTTAATGACATTAACTTGTTATTTTTGTTCATCATTAAGCAATATTTTAGAAGGATATCATTAGAAAAAGAATATTTCATGTTAAAGCAAAACTTGAGATATTTGTAACTTTTTACATATTTATTTTTACTTTTTTACAGCAATTTTAAAATGATTTCAATATAACTGTTAAATTAGAAGGTTAGTACAATCAAAATATTTAATATTTTTTTATCAGCATTTACTTATAAGTATGTAAATTTCAAAAGTGATTTTAAATAGTATCTTCTATTGATAATTTTTTAATGAATAGTAAAAGAACATTCAGATGAAGCAAGTTTACACTATTTAATTAACAAAATTTCAAAAAAATTAGAATGAAAAAATATAAATAAAGCAATTAAATTTAAAGATTTAAAAGTTTATAATATCACTTTAACTAATCCAGAAACTTTATATTTCTTATTATATAATATTCTACAAAATAATTATACTTTATTTTAATAGTCTGTAATATTTTGCTCATTAGATGCATTTTAAAATGAAATCTCTTTTTCATATAATTATTTAATAATAGAGCAATTTTATCAATAAGAATATATAAAAATTAAGATATTTGAATTAATTATTAGAAAAATCAGATTCTTGAAAATTTTTTATTAAAATATATTATTTAGTCAAAAATTCAAAATCTGATTTTCTTAGTAATTTTATACATTTATAATTATAAATATTTAATAAAATTGATTATATATATTTTAAAATAATGAAATAATAATAAAATATATGAAATTTTTTACATATAATATACTTAACTTATGTAATAAAATTTTGATTAAACTTATTTATCAAAATGGGTTCTATTATAATTTTTTAAACAATAATTTTTAAAAATTATAAAAATTTATTTAGTATAAAGTATAAATAGAATAATGTATTATATAATTTATTATTTTATTATTATAATTTTTTAAAATACTATTGATTATTATCTAAATAGATTTTTTCATAATAAACTAATAATAAAAAAATATTTTAAATATTTAATTCAAATAAAAGATATAAAGAAATTAATTTAAATAATTAGACAATAATTAATTTCTGTATAAATTATTTAGTATTAAAATAACTTTAAATATTTATATTAGTTTTGTATAACATTTTGAAACAAGTTAGATCAACCTGTTTATCTGATCTGATCTATTCTGAAAATTTAAGTTAAATCAGTAAATCTTTAGATTAATATCAGATTAGATGACTTAATCTCATCTAATAAAATTTGGATCAACCAATCATTTTTTTGAATAATAATGAATTATTTAATTAAAACAATAATAAATTATTCTTTTTGAATAATAACTAATTGTTTAATTATAATGATAATATATATCATTTAAATAGAATGATAATGAATTTTTCATCTTAAATGATAATGAATTATTCTTTTTAAATAATAACTAATCATTTAATTAAAATAATAATATATAATATTCAATTAAAATAATAATAAATTGTTTTTTATAAATAATAACTAATTTTTCAATTAAAATAATAATATATATTATTTAATTAAAACATAATAAAATGTTCTTCTTGAATAAATTGATTAGATTAGATCAGGTCAAATGAAAATTAAAATTAAATCAAATTTGTTTGACTTGATCTAATCTTCTCAGTTCAAATAATTTAATTGACTTAACCTAAATTGAATTATTTAAAACTCTAATTTTATTTTATAATATCTGATTATTATACTTATTGAAAATATTTATAAATATTTTAAAATAAGCAAAAGGTAATAATCAAAAATAAATAAATAGAAATTTTTTACAAATTATTTTATATTTTTACATTTAATAATTTTATTTAAAATTTATTTTATCAAAATTATAAATGCATATTTTCATATATAAATTTATATTTTAAGATTTATTGAATATAAGAAAAATTCAATTTTAATCTACAAATATTTATATTAAATTTACAATATAATATATATTAAAAATACATAGTTTTATATAATATTAATTTTATTAAGTAAGTATTGATAAAACTTTATATAATCTTTTTTAATATATTTATTTTCATTTTCTAATCTAATAAAATTTAATATTTAAAATTTTAACTATAAAGTATATAATACTAATTTTTGAAAAACAAAAAATTAATAACTTATATATTATATAATAAAAAAAACTAATAAATTTATATTAAAAATAATAATGTTTTTTATTATGATTTCTTTATTATTATTTTATATTAAGCAAAATATTTGTTAATTTTAATAATAATATAGTAAAATCAAGATTATTACTATTTTTATTCCTTTCTATTATTTTTTTTTCTATATTATCATTATTTTCTTATTTTTCTTAAAAAGTTTATTATTACTATTTTGTAATCTATTTAAAAAGATTTTATATTATCAAATATATCATGCTTATAATATTATTTATAATAATTATATCTATTTTTTTAAATTATTATAATATGTCTAATGATAATTATATTTATAAACTAATATTATATTATACTATTATTATTTAATTTAGTATCACATGCATTATAAATAAAAATAGATTCCATAATTATTTTCAAATTTCAATTGAATTACAACTTAATTATACTATAAGAAAATTTAATTGCATTATAAATTATAACTTAATTGCAACATTTTTAATTGCAATATATATATTTAGTCATAAATATTTAGTTTAAAAGAATGTCTTATATTTAGTTAGTAGATTTATAATATCTCTTGTTAATTTAATAATTACAATTTGATAAATCTTATAAAAATATTATAACAAAAATAAATTTACATTACTTATTAGAAAATTAAGCTTTAATGAAGTATAAAAATAATATCATTATATTTAATAAATCTTTTTAAATATATCTAAAATGTGAAAATCTTAGTAAATATTAAACTTTTATTAATTTATTTTTTAAATATTTTTAAAAAACTTACTAATTATATATATCTGTTTAATAATATTATTTATACTTGCATTTATAGATATATTTATTTAAATTTTACTATGTATATTCTCTACTAAATAATTATAAAACTGAATAAAAATGTTTAATTATTTTTAAAAAAGAATGATTAATATCCTTTTAATAAAAAATATTAAACAAAATACTAATAATACTTTATATAATCTTTATATTTCTAATATAATGTAAATATTTATATATAAAAAAATAATTTTAATATATTTATAAATGATTCAAAATGAAAAGTATTACTTTTATATCAAGAGTTATTAGAATTAAATTATTTAATAAATTAAGAATCATTTAATATTCAATAACTTTATATATAAATACAAATTTATTTTTGATAATTGTTCTAATTTTCATATATTTATAAATATACTAATTCTAATAAAATATTTATTCTTCAAAATTTGGATTTCTTTATCAGTTTTATGCATTCTTCAAAATAAATGAAATAAAAGTTAAAAAATAAATAATATACTAGTATTACCTATTTTTTACTATTAAGTAATACATGCAAAAGTCTAAAAATAAATAAAAATTGTATACTAAATGAAATATAATTTCTTGCTATTTATTTTTATGTATATAAATAAACTATAACTTTTAAATAAATAGTTAGTTTGATCAATTTATAATAACTGAGTTACATAATTATTAAAATATATATTATTACTACTTTTTAAAATTATCTTTAATGTATTTATATAATCTTGTATTAAGTATAGTTATTATCTTTCATTCCAATTAGTTATACATTTTTTATTTTTTTTATTCTATAATAGTATTATCATAACTATATATTATGAGTAATTTAATATAATTAAAATTAGTAAGTTTTATTTTTTGCTAAAATGAATATTTTATAGTAAAAAGAAAATTACCAAAAAAAATTTTTTTGAATTAATGTTAAATCTAAATTTATTTTACTAAAAAATAATAAAGTAATAAAAATTTTTTTTAATATTTTCTATTGCAAAAAATCCAAATATTTATTAATTAATCAATAATTAATATTATATGTATTTATATTTATAAGATTATGAATTGAAATAATGTTAACATGCAATCTTTTTAAATTATAATTGTTAGACATAATGTTAGAGGGTTAACTCTTTTATAGTTTATATAATAAAATCATAGTTTTTAAGTTAAATAAGGTTCAGTTATATACTGAAAAATATATTCAAATCTTCAACGAATGTATGATTTATTCGTAATATACTATTAAGCAATATTGTCATAAAATATTGATAGAATACTAATGGAATATAGATAAGATAAATAAGACATTTGAGACATAATGTAAGACAGGTTAGGATATATAGCTGAGATAACAATCTCTGGAACATCAAAAATAGACATTACTGCTGTTAAGTATATTTAATACACATTGAGTATATTTCTATCAATTAAGTTAAATATTAATTATGTTTAATACAAAGTATCACAAAGATATCTCAGATAAAAAATGAATTTATTAATAAATAAGCTAACCAAAAGAATAAAATACTAAAATAAAATACAAAAAGATGAATTGATCACAAATAGGAAAGAATAGCCTTGCGCTATTTTTATAAAAAAAGAGATTATATATAGTTATCACTGAACTGATCAGATTGCATCAAGCAATTGATAATTATCTTTTCTAATAAATTTAGTCCTCTATATATATATTTAATTTATGTTAAATATATTAACTATATTAAACATATTTAATATATTTGATATTTTTAATATTTGGTACTATATCATAATTATAAATTATTTATAGATCATATAATTAATTATTCTGTAACAATACTATTATAAATAATAGGATAAAGATTGAAATTGACTGAAAATTCTTTAACCAGTTAATAATCAGTTAAAATATTTGTTAACTGGTTAATTAATTAGTTAAAATTAATATTATAAATTTGGCCAGAATTAGATAATATTTTATCAATAATAAAAATCTTAATTCTGATCAGAAATTGAATTTCAGCTGGATTTAAATTCATCTATTAAAAAAATCTTTAACTTGTTAATATGTTAAATATTTTAACTGGTTAATTAATCAATTTAAAATTAACTAGTTCTAACCTCTATAATAGAAATTTGTAAATAGTTAATAATTATTTATATATAAGTTGTTGAAAACTAAATAGTATCTAATTTTTTTATTTCTTTAATTAAATGAAAGTCATCTATATTAAATATTATAAAAAATTACTCTAGTAAAAGAATAAAGAACAAAGTATTAATATATTAATTCTTATTATAAGTATTAAAATAAATTTGATCAAATTCATATTAATAAACTTTTTTTTATATAAATATATAGTGTATTTACATTCTTTTGAAAAGTTCTTTTATACTTATTTTATAATTTTAAGCAATTTTTATTTTATGTAAATCAACTATTCTTGCACATACTAATATTTCAATTTTATATATTATATCTATAAATTCATTAATTGATTTAGTTGAATTCAAAAACAATTTAATATTTAATACAAACTCATTAACAAACATTTTTTTTGTCTGTCATAATATAACAAATTATTATGGCTTATTTTTGCCTCATTTTTATTATATACTAATTGTATATTTGGTATTATTGCATTTATCATTATATTAAAAAATCTTATTAAATGTGGATTTGCTTTCTCACTTATAACTTTAAATATTGTTAGGTTTAATATTAAATCTGTATATTCCTTTTACTATTTTTACGTAAAATTTTAATATGTAATGATATATATTACTGAAAGTCTGAAAATATCATATAGTTTTCTTTATCATTAATTTTTTGCCTTTTATTTTCAAACTTATTTTACTTTGAATATTGATTTAGCTCATAAATTTTTAGATAATGACTATTAAAATTGAAATCCAACTTTTATATTGTAATTATTATAAGATTCTTTAACAATTATCTTACTTTTATAATTTATTATAAAAGTACAGAAATGGTTTATAGGTTTATTACATTTGTTTAAAGCAAAAAAGTTTAAATCTTAAATTCAAACTTAAATTCATAATACATTAGGTGATTATCAGCTAATCATTATTCGAATGATATTTAACTAATTAAAAACATTTTCTCTCATGCTTATTAAGATGTCCAGAAATATATGAAGGTAAATCTCAAAATATGTATGTGTTAATAAATAAAATATGTGATAATATGTATTTATAATTCTGGTAAAAATTGTTTAAATTTTTAAATTTTAGGTAAATTATTAATATAAAAATGATTCGCAAAAAGAATCAACTTATTTATTTTTATTATAATATAAAAAATTAAGCATTAAACAGATTCTTCAAAAAAGCACATTCTTCTTTCACTTAAAATATTTTTATAATTAAAAAAACTGTATTCTATATCTACTCTAACTACTGGTAACCAAATATAAATCAATGCTATTATTACACAAAAGAAAATATAGATAATGATGATCTAAAGAATGACATCGATCCCCAAGAAATCATATATGTCTTCTATGTCATCTATGTCGTCTATAGCATATATTTCTTTTATACAATATATTTCTTCTATTTATTTTATCTTATTTATCTCATA
>CAJVPP010000380.1:0-34238 GCA_910592005.1 Funneliformis mosseae | reverse complement strand
TTTAAATTTAGATTAATATACATACTATTTTTAAAGCTCGTAAATATGCATAATTTATTAGTTATAAAGCTTCATTACTATTTAAGCCTATTATTCACTAAATTAAATTAATTTGAACAATTTTTTTTAATAAAGAAAATGTAAATATGAGTAGTTATAAGACGAATAATAAAACTAGTTTACCTGTATTATACTTTCAAGATATTAAAGCATCTTTGTAAAAGAAATTTTTAAAATTATATTCTAATAGTATGAAAAGAACTATATTCATGATATATCTTTAAGGAAATTAATATCAATATAAAGAGGATCTGAAAGGCTTATACTTAACTTGTAATAAATGTGGATATAAAGTTTTTGCAGATATTGAAGATTTGATTAAAAATTATATTTCTAATATTCAAATACAGATATAATATTACTTATTAATTAGTAAATAATTTTTTTTATAATTCTAATTAAAATTTTTATTACAAAAAAAAATTAAAAGTACAGGCATAAGTTTTAAGATGTTATTTACGTAAAGATTTTGCAAAAGAATTAGATATTAATTTATCAGGTTATACCAAATATAATACATACATTAGTCATTGCCTATTTCATATATTTAGTAAATATTATTTGAATCATCTAGATACTTGTGAAAATTGTGAATCTCTTTTTTTATTTTTCAATATTTTATAGAAAAATCTTGAAATGAGAAACAAGAAAAATTACTGAATTATCAAAATCAATTGATTACTTTTATAGTACATTATACTTATAAATCATATCTTAATATACAATTTAATGTCTAATTCTCATTAAGTCTAAAGAAGATCTAATAAATATTATATTTATTATAAACAGTTTTTTGATTTTAACAATAAACTAGTCAATTAGTTAAAATCAGAACTTCTTATCAACGTGTTACAAAATAATCCTTTTAACATTTAATATTATAAACATATATGATTTATCACTGCTCATCTTTCAAAAGCAAATATTAGATATTTGGAAATATGGATTTTACTCATATTAAACAAAAAATTTATTCATAATCAAATATATAGCAAATTAACTGTCATAATTATAAAAATTAAATGTCTCACTGATTCACAGCTTATATATATTTTTAATATAGTCATTCTTTCACAAATTAAATACAACTTTTAACTTATGTTACTTTCAGAAACACAATGTAAAAGTTTCATCACCACTTACTTAGCATTTGTCAAAAGAAAACTAAAGCTTTCAAAATACACTCCTACTGATTTATTTCACTCACATTATTTTATACTTTAACATCATTATACCAAAGACATTTATAAAATTTTAGCAATATTCTCTTATAAATGATTAATAAGTCTAATATACTTGATACATCCTTTTATATATGTACTTTTTAACTTTAACAAAAAGAGTGGTTCTTTAAAAATCCTCTTTTTTATTAATCCTTTCAAGAATAATAATATTAGACAATTAGCTTTCAGCTCTTCTCTATGCTCTTAATCATATGAATATTAAACTTAATGTGCTACTAGCTCTGTCTAATAATATAGAAGACGTTTCATTAATTTCAAATTTAATAACTAATATTTACAGAAAACATGCTTCCAGTTCAAGAAAATTTTCAATGTTTTTTATTAAGCAAATGACCAGTTACTAAGGGAATTACCTGTTTACCTTTCAAGATATTTATACTATAACTCACCTAATTATATACAACTTTAGGATTCTTAGTTAATTTACAGCTTTAGAACTATATTTAAATCCTGATTCTGATAGAAGATTGTTATCTACCAAACTTTTAAGCATAAGTATTGTTATGGCTACTCCATTAAAAAAGATCTATTTACTTTTTCTAAATTACTGATATTACTGTAGAATGATATTTCCCTTCTAACTCTTTATCTTAAGAAGAATCACAAGCATTGATAATGATACTGTTTATTTAATACACTATATACCTTTAATTAAATCTGAAAATTTTATAATCTTAGATCCTTGTGAACTCTGTTAGCTTCATCAAATCATAGCTATTAAATTAAGAAAATATTATAAAAATTGTTTTTTCATCTTTTCTCTTAAACTTTGTATAATAATTTTGATCACTTTTAAGAATAACTGCTGTAGCTGAATACATAGTGTTTTATTATTTGACACCCTTTATGAACTTGCTCTTATCTATTTTTTATTAAACAGTAATCAAAATTTATTTACAGTACTAAAACCATTTTTTTTACTAACCTTCAATAATTTGTTTTTATTATCTCTTTATAATTCTCAATTACTAAACCTTTCTTGCTTCTTTGTATCTTCTTTTGTTTTAGAATTCTATATAAATAGTTTCTTGAAAGATGTGAGTCTCTTCTCAATAAGAATAGATCTAGTCTAGCTTCAAATACATCAAAATTTACTGATAGTTTTCTTTTCCTCTGTTCCTCTGTATCTTAATTTACATCTATTTTTACTGTCTTACTAATAGCCCCTTCAAACTGCAGTGTCACTATTTTTACTGATTCAGCAGTGATTATATCCTAATTCAACTGTTTTAAATTCCTTTTATTAAAATCTTTAACTATTCAACTTGCTTGTAAAATTAATAATTATATGCATTAATCATGTTTTTTCAAGATAATTGATGCTTATAATCTCACAGTTAACATAATTAAAATCTAAGCTTATACTAACAACATTTTCAACAATAAAGTTAACTCTCTAGCAAAATCTTATTTAAATACTACTATTCTACAACTTCAAATAAATAATGCTCTCTATTGTTATTTTACCTATAATAATACTCCAATTATTATACCTATATGTCAATTTATCAAAGATTTGTTTTATAAATGCTCTATCTCAAATTTACTTAAACTATATATCTTATCAAAATTCACTAAATTAATAAGCATATCTTTTCACTTTCAATCAATGATAATATAGCACAACAAACTACATCTTATATCACTTCCTTAGAAGAATAAAATATTAAAGATTTCTTAAAATATTACTAACTTTTGAAATTCTCAATTATGATATCTGTCTTTATATGCTTTCTTACTTTTATATCTACTATATGACGTTAAAATAAAAACTTTTGTCATATATAGATGTATCTCACTATTAATTATGAAATAAACAAAATTATCCTGCAATTTAAATCTTATCTAAAAGGTATTACCAATGCACACAATTATGAAATTGATCAATTAAATTATTAGATTCTTTTAACTTATAATACTGCTTTCTTTTTTGCTCTTATTAGAAGAATTGTCACAGCATATCTTTTTAAATTTTTTCATAACAAATTTATCTCCTAGCCTTTAGCTTTAACTAATTGCTTTTCTTTCATGCATTTAATTTTTGAATCTATCTAAAAAATTTGAAACGATTGTTGTAAAATAGTTTATGACTTTGAAAAGTCTTTTAACATTACTTTTGATTTTAAAACTGCTAATTTTACTACCTCAGATTATGATATTTCATCTAACCTCTCAACCCATTCTTTTAGCTCTTTTTTCTTATTTTCTATGGTTCAAATAGGATCCTATTAGTCAAATTTTTAATGTAATAGTAGTCTCATATTTTTTACAGTACTTTTTTTTCTTATCCAAAAGGTGATTCTCTTAGCTTAGGTTAAGTTTTGATTTTAGAAGAATATAGGATCAGTCTTCTATAGATTAATCTTAGATTAGTTTTTATAAGATTTTTGTAATTTCTTTTGATTTGTATTTTATTTTATATAATTTACATTTTCATAATAAAGATATTGCAAAACTATCACACTTTAAAAGTAAAAAATTTATGTAAACATAGATGAAAAAACTCTTTCTGCCAATCCAACATGATAAGAAAGATAATATCAAAAACTAATAATTGTAATCACTTTGTATTACCTGTAAAAAATAAACTACTTCAAAAAATAAAATACTACTTAAATAACTGAAAAAAAGTTACTGCTAAAAGTTTTAATATTACTCAACCTCTTGTAGTCATCATAAAAGTTGATCAAACCTCTGAATATATTACCTTACTTCTTGATAAAAAAAAAGCTAAAGTTACTGATTTTTTGATAGACAATAATAAAAAGATAAGATGAACATTAATAGTCCCTCTAATGTGTCTGAAAATTCAATTAATTCTCATGTTACTTTTGAAGTTCCTATTATCAGTGTTAAAAAAGTTTCTCATTATTCTTACTCAAAAATACCCTGACACTACTCTTAATAAAAGATCGCTAAGATCATTGATTAATATTATTTTATATACAAATCCTTTTGTAAAGTTATATAAGATAAATTTCCTTTAAATACTATGTAAAATGTTCTAAAAATTGCCTTTTTAAATAAATCTAAATGAAATATCTTCTGTATTATGCAGATACCTAAAACAAACAAAGCCACATTTTTACTATTGATAATATAATAATAACATCTCTATATTGCTAATTAATTAATCACCATTATAGTGATCCCTAAACGTCATAGTTACTTGCATCAAAAATCTCTTTATCAAATATTAAAATATCATTTATTGCACAATAAAGATCTGTAATCTTTAGTAATGCATAACTATTACCTTTAATAAACATGCTAAATTTATCAAACTCATAAAATTAGATAAAATTTTTTTATTAACGATATGATCTATGTGTTTATATAATATATCAATTGAAAAGATATTCAAGAATGTTTCAAGTTTTCTTTAAAACTTACTAACCTTTCTTATAATTCAATTACATATAACATTCTTGACATAAGCAGAATGATTAATACTTCTATCTAAATTATCTCTTATGCTTATTCTAATTACAATTACCTTTAATAAGCGTATTTTTACTTTAAGAATATTGAAGATGCTAAAGCTGCATTTTTTAATAACAAACTCATGCTCAATGAAAAGCAACTTGAATGGACTGATACTAAAAAAAATTATGTGCTATATATTCCTCTACATATCATAATACAAATAATTACTCTAAAAAATGTGCAATTCTAAAAGATAGAAATATGCAAAATCTTTACTAGAAGTTTTAACCTGCATAGTTCTCTAATTATACTATTCTAAGAAACTAATACAAAAAGGAGTGATTAGGAAAAATATCATTTTTGCTAATGCTATTAAACCACCTAATAAAGTTAATAATCATAACATATCAGCATAGAAACCAAAATGATCATCTCTTCCTTTACTTATGAAACCTAATCTTATTGCAAATATACAAAATAAAAATATTTTATCAAACATAAACTAGGCTGATAAACTAATAAATTAAGTTAATAATATATATAATACTTATGTTTGTCTAGAATTGAAGAATAGTACTACTAAGAGAGACTTTATGCATAATCCAGACTTCAAAAAATTCATAATCTACTAACTTAAATTTATATTAAACTATATATATAATTTCGCTAATTTATTTAAATTTTTACAACAAGAATTAAGGTTATTGAAAAAGCCTTAAACATAAAAATGATCACTTCTCTTAATACTGCTATTCATAATAAAACTATTTCTGAAACTGCTACTAAAGCAGATAAGATTTATCCTCATATCGATATATCACGTTACTTAGTTCATCTTCAAAAAGCTACTAATAAGTAATTTATTACAATCTATTAGTAATAATAACAACACATTTTTTTATTTATACTACTTCTTAATAATTTAATCAATATTTGCAATACCTTACAGTCTGCCTTCCTTAATAAGAACATCTTTAGTACTTATGATATCTATACATTTCTTCTAATAACTGATATTCTTAATAAGCAAATTAAAAACTACCTTAGCAATCTCTAATAATAATCGATTTTACTAATGATTACTATTTTTACAGATATTAATGATACTTAAACCTATCCTATTATTTATGATAAATCTCTCAAATTTTTAATTGCATCTCACAATGTGCAATCTCTTACTGACTTTACAAATTAAAATTACCTTTCTCACTTTATTTAATGCATTATTTTAATATCATCAATTTATAAAAAATGAATATTAAACCACAATTTTCCTTTATGTTCAATTATTTTTTCTCTAATTATTCTACTTTCTTTAGTACCTACTAAAATAGTTAGACTATAGGCTATGGCATAAGCTTATCATTTAATACTATTTTTTCTAAATACATTTTTCAATATAGTTTAGATCTTAATCATATTATTTATATTAAATTTCAATTGCAAACAAACATTACTTATTATTAATACATATATTCCTTTAAGTAATAATCAGATTGCTGCAAAAGTAATTTGTTACATCACTTGACTCTAAATAACTCAATTAAAAATGATTTTCATATTATTCTTCTTGATGATTTTAATGTTGACATAAATTAAAAAAATAATATCTTATTTTAAACAATTTTTTTTACGAACTCATTATCTTAATTTAATTTATATGATATTTTTACAGTTATTTGCGAATGATCATTTCAAATATGCATTTTTTATTCAAAATAATTTAAGATTACATATTGATTATATATAGTTATTTTCTGAACTTACTCTTAACGTTCTTAAAGCTAACTATTACAGATCATAACATTATCTTTTTCAAATATATTAACTTTCTTAAAATTATTACAAATAATTGTAATTGTTCTAAGAAATTGTTCAACTTTAGCCAAATGGATAGCTTGAGATAGATTAAATTTAGCAATAAATTAAACTATTCCATTAATAACTATGCATTAAAAAATCTTTCTTAAATTACAGAATGGTCTCAATCTGTTCTTAATAATTATTAAAACCTTTTTTAAGACATATTAATTAAAATTGTAACCAAGTATATTTCTATAAACAAATTAAAAGTAAAGCATATTTCTAAGCAACTCATTAATTTATCAGTAATATACAATACATCAAATTACTATATAACTTTTCAAAACTTTTAAAGAAATATATTAATCAAAATTTGATTTCTGTTAAATAAACTAATTTACACAATTGATTCATTAATATAGCATATAAAAATTCATTATATATCATTTCTATAGGATATTTTTCTTTTATCACATATATTAAAGTTCTGTTAATTAATAAATATCTACTTTTAGCTAGCTTATAAATAAAAGCAAAGCTCAAAAACAGAAATATAAACTTAAGTGTATTCAATAAACTCTCTAGAACAGAATTGATGATTATAATACCAAATTTTCCAAAATGATCAAATCCGTTTTTTTAAGAAGAAGAAAGTTAATTGTCTTAAATAGATATATAGATAACTCAAAACCTTCTCCTTTACTGCTTACTAATGAAATTTATATTAAGAATGAAATAGCTTAATACTTAATATGTAGTGGATTTAACTTACTAAGATAAACCTATTGCTAATAAATAGCAGTAGACCTATTAACCTATCACTGATATTGATCCTACTATTTATAATCAACTGGCTACAGCATTCTTAGCTAACAAATGATATCAAATTATTGATCAACTTTCTAATAACAAAGCTCCTGATCTATCTAAAATCTCTAACAAAATATTCAAACACCTTAAACCAATCACTAAAAAATATTTCTAGCAAATCATTTGTGATTATCTAAGCTTTGCATCTATCTCATATTATTGAAATATGGCATATGTTTATCCTATTCTAAAACACAAACTATGGTAATTTAATCTTAATAATACTAGGCCTATAATTCTCTTTGAGTATCTAAGAAAAGTATTCATAAAATTACTTAATACTAAATTTGTCTCTATTTTATTCATTATAATATATTTAAAGATTTTAATTTTGCTGATCTTCCATTCAAATCTACTTTTGACCCTATACATATTATTGATAATATCAAACAGAATATATTTTTTAATAAATCAGAACTTTAGGTTCTCTTACAATATATGTCAAAAGCGTATGATAGAGTTAACATATTTATCTTAACAAAAATACTAAAGAAACTCAAAATTCTTTATGCATTCATATAAATTGTTTTCAGAATTTTCATTTCTTATTTCAATTAAGTTTTCACATCTTATGGTAATACTAACAAATATCCAATGCACTCTAATATTAATCTAGGAGAAGTTATTTCTCTTTTGCTTTAGTGTATTTATTATAATCCTCTACTTTACAAAATAAATGAATTTTCTTATAGTTACATGATGAATGCATAATAGAAATCTAATAAAAGATCACTATATGTTGATGCCTTATCTTACAAAATTTTAGCCTTAGCTTTTATGGATAATACTCACTAAGTGGTTAATTCTAAACATAATATCTCAAACATTACTAATATTGCTAACAATTTTTATAAGTTTAATGATATTCAGATTAATTGACTTAAATCTGAAGTATTTATTAATATCAAATAATCAGAACCTTTCTTATTCAGTGAAATAATTAAAATTGGGTACTCATACCTCATGATTTAAGGGATAGTGTTCAATACCTAAGAGTATGTATCTTACTTTAGTTGAATAATACTTTTATTTACAAACAACTGCAATCAGAAATTAAAAATACAGTAATCCTTATAAAAAACAAAAGGTTGACAGATTCTTAGATGATTTATATATATAATATATTCTTATTTTCTCATATGAAATACAAGTTGCAACTTACATTACTTCTAGCTGCCTAATGTTAATAAATAGCTACCATATATTTATCATTTTTTAAAAAGAAACTGAAGCTTTTTAAATATATGCTATTAGACCTTTTTCACTCTCATTATTTTTATAATCTCACTCCCTTAGTTCAATATTTTTACAAATAGTTAATAAGCCTAATATGCTTAGTTCTTTCTTTTGTATTAAAGTCAAACAACTACAACTCAAAGAATAGTTATTCAAGAGCCTCTTAATTTACTGACCATATACTAGTCTATGAAAGAATGATGATTAGCTACTCTCATTATTATGCTTATTTAAATCTTATAAAATATCTTTAGTACTTTCTGTTAGTATACATCTTCTAATAATGGGAGAGTCACATATTATCTTTAACTTAATTTCTCATTATTATAGAACTTTTACAAATGATTTGAAGAAATGTTCTATTCTCTTTATAGAATAGTTATTTAATTGTTATGAAAATTATATATTCACATATAGTGATCTTTACTCAATTACCAATGCAAAAAAATATTTTCATAAGATATCTAAATGGTTTTTAACGATTAAACATATTCTTAATTTAAATAATAATCAACTTTTATTTTTTCTAACTCATTTTAAATACAACTATTGCTATGACTATAAGATTTAACCTATACTTTAAATATAGAATCCTAAAATATTCATCATAAAATAAAATATAACTAACAAATTCTTTATCATAAAAAGATACTGTGCATATCAGATACATTATTTCTGATTGCCCTTGTAATCAATCTGTCTTTGGTAACTGCAGTTATTGCTCTTTCTATTAAAATGATACTTTAAGCAATTTAGTTACTTTCTTACTTTTTCAAAAAGGATGTATACTTTCATTCTTACTAAATTTAAAGACTGTTATTATAATATAATACATACTATGTTATCTGTAAATGCTTTGTATAAACTCACTCTAATTTGTTTCTTTTCTAACTTTAATCTAAGCTTTATAATAATTTTATGACCTTTTATCTCCTGATTTTCTAATCTTATTGATAAATATATTCCATTTTCTTTTAATTTACAATTACTAAATCTTGCATAAAGTTTTATCAACTTCTCTATTTTAGAATTTTACACTGATAATTCTCTTAGAAATATTAGCTTTACATCTTTAAGGTTAGGCCTAGTGTAATTATAAACTCACTAAAATTCTTCTATGATTTCCTTTACTGTTACTTTTGCTACTAGTTTCTCATTTTCTTCAGTTCCTGAATTTACTACAATTTTCACTTCTATGTTAACTGCCCTTCTTAATGTAAAATTAAGATCTATACTGACTCATCAGTCATCATCTCTCAATTCACAAAGTTTAAATCTTTTCTCCTCTTTTTATCTACATTTTGACTATTTTTAAAAGTTAACGATTACATATATTAGTATTGCTTTTTTAATATAATTTTACAGAAGTACCTTGAAATCTTCTTCATTTAAGTTAAATCATATTCAGATAATCTTTTTAATAATAAAGAACATTTTCATTAAAAACTGTTCAGATTCTACAGCATTACAACTTAACTCCTATAATGCTTTTAAAGGATTTTTCACATTTAGTCTTCACTAATACTAATTCTTATATGACTATTTGTTAAAAAAATTTTAAAGAAACATTTATTTTCAAATTAATTAGACTAGATGTTCTTTCAAAAAATGCTTTGATTAATCATCCTTATTGGTTGGCTATGTCTTTTACTTAAAAGATAATACTTTTTTGATTTATACAAGCTATGTTGTATTTTTGTTAAAAAAGTTAAAATATTAATACTTTTTTAAGATGCTATTAACCTTAGAAGTACTTAAACAAAAACACCTGTTCCTTTATTTTTTCAATTTATTATATCTTCAGTATAAGGTAGCAGATGAAGACTTTTACTATATTTAAATATACCTTACTATTAACTTTAAAATAAAACGCATTATCTAATAATTAAAAGACTATTTAAAGTTTATTACTGATACTACAACTTTACTGTTGATAACTCTGTATCTATAATACCACTTCTTTCTTTATTCTAATTAAAGGAATTGTGTTACTTTATTTATATAAATTTATTCATAACAAACTTAATATTACTATATTATTAAATATAATATATTTGTTCTTTATACATTTTATTTTTGAAAAACTCAAAAAGTCTAGACTGATTATTGTGTCATTCAAAAAGAGTTAAAAAAGTCTGTAGACTTTATCTTAGATATAAAATAAAATGATTATATTACAATGGGTTTTAATTTATTATTTTATTTTTCTGTCAGTACTAATATAGCTAATCCAATCAGCATCATAATGCAGTTAGAATCTCATTAGTCAAATTTTTAGTACAGTAATAACCAGGCTCTCCATTCTCTTCTTTCAGTTTCTTTTTCTAAAAAGTAATATGTTTAACTTAGATTAGATTTAATTTTAGAGGAGTGCAAGATTAGTCTTCTTTAAATTATTCTTAGATTAATTTAAATAAGATTTCTGTTATTTCTTTGATTTGTATTTTAGTTGTTATTTTATATTTTAATTTACTTCTATTATAATAAAGATTTAGCAAAATTACTGTACTTTTAAAAAAATGTAAATGCAGATTATCTTAATCTCTTAATATTATAATAATGAATAAAAGATATTATGCATAATTTAATACTTAGAAAAAAATAATAATAGGTTTACCCTAATTCTTAATAAATTTATTAAATTATAAATAATAAAATAAATAGATAATGTCTTTTAATAAAATACTTATATTATGATTATAATATTAAAAACCTCTTTAATATGTTAAAGTCAATGTTAAGAATTAATCTATTGTAACATAAAAATAGAAACTTATTAATATATTAAAAATAAAAGAAAACTTGTTTGATGAAAAGAGAATAAAATATTAACTATTTATAAAGCTCATAGATAACAAATAATTAATTGAATAGAGGGTTTAACTATAAAGAATATTCAGAAAATAAAGAAATAAGAAGATAATAACTTTAATTATAAAGATGATAATGCTAAAATAATGAAAATAAAAAAGTATGAATTAATGGAATAATAGATTAAAGTATTTAATAAATTAGAATAAACTAAATAAAGGAAAATAAGATTTTTGGACAAATAAAAATTAATTTGCAAAACAAATCCTCTTGAAGTTTAGTGGTAGAAATAATTCAGAAAGATACAGCTCTTTTTGAAGCTATCAAACTCATAAAATATCATATATTTGTAAATATGAATTTTAACGATTATAATATTTTAAAGGATAATATTTAAATATATATATAAAAATAAAATTTCTTTATTTTTATTTTTATTTTTTATATTTAATAAGTATTTTATAATAATAAAATAAAAAAATTTTTAAAAAAATATTTTATTAAGAAAATTATATTTAATTAATTAATTTCAGATTTTGAATTTAATTAAATTTTACTAATTTTATTATAATATAACTTAAAATTTTAAAAATCAGTTTAATTAAATTAGTATTTTAGATAGAATTATTATTTAACATAAAAAGTAAAATTTATATATATATATATTTTTATTTATTATAATTTTTATTTTCAATAAATTTATTTATTTATTTTAATTTTAATTTAAATTAATAAAATTTTAGTTTTTTTATAATAGTTTGATTTAATAAATAAAATATCAAAAGTATAAATTATTAATGTTACGATATTTGATTTTATTAAATAAATTTTATATTATCTTATCTAATATTAAAATTTATTTTTCTTTATTTATAAATATAATAATAATATATAATTAAGAGTATAATTATATTATTAAATAAAATATAAAATATTATATAATAGTTACTCATATTATAAAATAATATTAATTATTTTAAATAATATATTATATAATAATATTTAATAATAATCTGATAATTTAAAAGATTTGTTTAATTATTTATTATTATTTGTTATTTAATTATTTCAGTAAGAATAGTAGTCTGATTTATTTAGATAAACTATAAGTTTCTATTATAAGTAATATTACAATAACTATAAATTTAAACTTTAGTTAAAACATAAAATAATATATATTACCTACTCAAAAGTTTAGAATAATTCAATTATATATAAATTACTAATGTTTTATTTAATCAAATTTTAAGCTTAGAAAATTTTTAATTAAAATAGTTATAATAAAATTAATATTAAATTTAGATTCTTCTTATCAAGAAGATTTTAATAAATTAAATTTTTATTATAATTGAATTACTAGAAATAAAAAATCAATTGTTAAAGATTAATATTATACTTATAAAAAAAAAGTTAAATTCAATTTTTATATATGTAATGTTAATCTTTAATAATTATTTTCAATAATCCAAATTAAACAAAAATTTAGTTTATTAAAATCTTCTTGATAATAAGAATCTAAATTTAATATTAATTTTATTATAATTATTTTTAATTAAAAAAATTTTTAAGCTTAAAATTTGATTAAATAAAACATTAGTAATTTATATATAATTGGATGGTCTTAAACTTTTGAGTAGATAATATATATGTAAGTATATATTAATATATATTAAAAACTAATTTATTGATTTATTGATTATATATAAATATTAATTTTAATAAATATAAATATAAATAAGTTAAAGATTAATAAAATTTAGCTTTTTACTAATAAGTTATAATAAATATATTTTTATATTATTAAATAGCAAAGACTCTTATTCATAAAAAAGAATTAACTAATAATTAAGAGATTAAATTACTAATAATAATAAATTATATTAATTATTACAATATCAGTTTAATTAAGCTATTATTAAAGTTAAAGTTAGGTAATTCTAAGTAATTTAATATTATAAATAAAAAATTACTATATTAGTAATTATATAAAATGCTATAGTAATAAAGATTAATTAAATATTAAAACTTAAAGTCTAATTCCATTAGAACTTGATAGTTATCAATAGATTTAAATTCTATAATAAGATATAATAAAGATTATAAATAAAAATATAAATATTAATTATTATAATTAAAGTAATATTTTTTATTTAAATTTAATAATTAATATTTCTAAAAGTTTAGTTAATTAATTTTAAATACAATATATTTATCTGATAAATAAATTATATTTAGAATTAATTAACTAAATAGAGCTCTGAATAGGTCTGTTCAAATTAAGTTAATTAAGTTATCTAAACTGAAAGAATCAGATCAAGTTAAACAAAAATTTGATTTGGTTTAAGTTTTTACTTGATATGACTTAATCTGATCAATAAAAATATTATTCAAAAATGATAAAACCATTAATCTTGAATGATAAAATTATAGTTCAAGAATGATAAAACATTATTTAAAAATAATAAAAATATCATTCAAAATAATAATAAATCATTTTAATTAAATAATAAAATTATTATTCAAGAATAATAAAAAATAGTCTAAGAACAATAAAATAATGGTTTAAGAATAATAAAAATATCATTTAAGAATAATAAAATCATCATTTCAAAATAATAAAATCATCATTAAAGAACAATAAAATTATAGTTTAAAAATGATAAAACTATATTTTAAGAATGATAAAACTCAAAAATAATAATGAATCATTCTAATTAAATGATAAAATATCATTCAAGAATGATAAGGTTATAGTTCAAGAATGATAAAATCATGATTTAAAAATGATAAATATTGTTTAAAAATGATAATGAATTATTCTAATGAAACAATAAAATATTATTTAAGAATGATAAATTATTATTCAAGAATGATAAAATTATAGTTCAAAAATGATAAAATTATCATTTAAGAACAATAAAAATATTATTTAAAAATGATAAAACTCAAAAATAATAATGAATCATTCTAATTAAACTATAAAATATTATTTAAGAATAATAAAATTATAGTTCAAAAATGATAAAACATTTGTTCAAAAATAATAATGAATCATTTTAATTAAACAATAAAATATCATTCAAGAATAATAAAGTCATGATTCAAGAATGATAAAATATCATTCAAAAATAATAAAACTATGATTTAAGAATAATAAAACATCATTCAAAAATGATGATTGATTAACTTAAATTTTGTTAAGTTAGGTTAAACAACCTGTTAATCTAATCTGATATTAACCTAAAAATCTATTGACCTGATCTGAATTGTTAGGTTAGGTCAAATCAGATAAATAAGTCAATCTGATTTAAAGTTCTAGTTCATCTTTAATAAACTTTATATTAAATAGTAGTTTCAGAAATAGTTTAATAATTAAATTATATCAAAATCTTATTAAAGTAAAAATAGATAAGGTAAAATCTAATAAATATAATAAGGTAGTGACTGATTCTTATAGTTAGTGTAAATTTTACTTAGACTATATGATATTAATATCTATTATCAAAAAATTTAATTATTTCATTTATTTGATTTTAATTAGCTAATACTTATTATATAATCATAATAATTGAAAATAAAAAAAAATATGTATAATATAAACTAAAATTTTAATATTTACCAATTAAAAATAAAAGTTATAATCTTATAATTTTTCTTTATTTTTAGTTACAACTTAATTTTAATAATATAGTAATTGGTATCACTTAATAATGCTTATTTGTTACTAATTACAACTAGTTGCAATTTATCTTTATTAAGCAATAAAATAATATATTGATTATTATTTCTAATTGTTTAAAAATATTGCTATATAATATATATAAAAGATAAATTATATTATAAAATTTTATATCTAAAAAAATAAAATTCTTTTCAATACTTTTCTTATATTAAGTTAATATTAATACAAATTACATAGATCATAAGTTTATTTTTTCTTTATTATCTATACAATTTTGATTAAAAAATACATAATGTATTGGATATATAGTATTTAAAATTTTTGTTAATTACACGCAAGTATATTAAATATAAATAAGTATTAGCTAAGATTTTAACTCAAATTAAAAGTCCTATTGGCGCCGAACCCGAACCAAATTTCTTGTGGCTGTGATCACGTGATTTATCGGATCCGTTGCGACAGACTCTCTTTCTGTTATCTTAAAACTTATATAATTTTTTTGATGATTGATAATTTTTATAATGTTTCGAACTAAAACCTAATTTCTTTTTTTTTTAGAGGTTTGAATATTTTTTTTTTATGTATAGTAATTTGTCATTGATTCCAATTTAACTTTTTTAGTATATACCTTTAAAAGAAATAATTAATGTGTCAAGGCGCATCCATGTGTCAATTTCATTGTTTAATTTAACATATGAGAATGCTGTTTACTTGAACAATATCTTGATGAAAGGGGCGTAACTTTTGATACACATAAACTTTGATTTTCAACCATATACAGTAGTATGAAATAAAAAAAAAATTAACAATGCAGTATGCACTTCTGGTTTTGGCAAGATCCTTTTAGGAAATTCAGCACTTTCATGTGAATCGTCATGAAGATTGGATGTTTTTTAATTGATGTAAATATGTGGATTAAGTGAGAGAAAAAAATATGATGCATAACAAAAATTAAAAAATTTTATAAATTTCTATTTATAGTAATATTCATAATTTAATTTTTCCGTTCTTTGCCTTTATACACACTAATTTAGAGATTGATTCAAGATCATGAAATGTTGATAAGAAGGGCTGAATGATGTCCATCTGAAAGCGAAAATCGTAAATGAAAGAATTCTTCTTGTGTGGGAAATCCTCATAGAAAAAGAGAAGATGCAGTTGTGCGACGTGATAATTTGCTTATCAAAAGAAATAAATATTTTTTCCCTTAATGTATAGGACAATATTTATAAAAAAAAAAAAAAAAAAAAATATTTACTATAATAGGATTTGTAAAACAATAAAAACAAATATAAGAATTTTTTTGTTTTGTTCTTTTTTTTTTTTTCTTAATTTTACTTTTCTTTCAAGAAATTTATACAGCGAATTCATTAACGAATTAATAATTAAAAGTATATATATGGATATTGATAGCATTTATTATTCTCAGAATCATAAACAGGTAAATTATAAATGCCTTTAATAGCTTTAATGGTATGTTTACTAAATAAAATGCTTATAACCTACTATATAGCGTACTAATGAAAAGTTCGATAATCACGTGAGATTCACAATATATTTTTCGTGATTCCAAACTCTTTATAGTTATAGTGTCTTTATTTACATTGATTCTTAAAATTGTCATGAATCTACGAATTCTTTTTGAGAATTCAAAGAATTCAAAAGATAAGTGAATTTCTTTCATTTCAAAAAAAAAAAAAAAAAAAAATGTCAATGATGTAAAAAATTTCAGTTATTCTCTGATTATGTTGTGATGTATTATTTAACCAGACTCTGAGACGATTTAACGTTAAAAATTTTCTTTTGAGAACAATTTCATTTGCTAAATTTGTTAATTTTTTTTTTTTTTATAACTGTCTAATTCGAGATTGGACCTCTATTCTCGTTCTCGATATATTCAATACCCAAGATTAGATTTAAAGGTAAAAACGGATATTTTCATTAATTAATAATAAATTTCAAATCTTCACACCTTGAACAATTAATTATTAATTATATTCTAATTCTAATTTTTGAGATTCAGCTAGTTTTATTATATATATTTCCCAACAAATTCTTTGCAAGCGCTTTTTAATGACAAAAAAGGATCAGGTAATTTCCTCACTCTTCAATATCTTCCCTTGGTACCAACTTAACATAAATGTCATTTCTTGCCATTAAAACGAATTTTTCATTTCCTACAACTTTATTCAATGGCATAGCTAGTTCCACATGAAACCTTTGCATAATAAGGCACAACATTAATTTTATTTCAACCATAGCTACTTCTTCTGCAGGACAAACCCTATTACCAAATCCAAATGGACAATGGCTAAATGGTTCCGTTTTCTTAAATTGATCCGATGAAAAACGCGATGGATCAAACTTTTTTGAATTATGGAAGAGGTGTTCATCCTCATGAATTGATGTGATGGGATAAAGTATTGTCGTGCCTGCAAGGAGTTTAAATGAATCCTTGGTTGCTTTTAGATTCATTTTTTTCGTGAGATAACGTGAAAGAAATGGTGTTGGTGGATATAATCTCAACGATTCTTTGATTACTTGAGTAAGGTAACAAAGGTTCGACAAGTCTGTAATATCATACAAAATACGTTAACTCTTGGGGAAAGTCGTTAAAAAGCGTGTATCATTAGTTAGTAATATACCAGAAAGTGATGGCAGTCGTCCTTTCAAAACGCGATTGATCTCATTTTGAATTTTAATTTGGACATCACGATCTTGTGTTATGCAAAAAATTGTCCAAGAAATGGCAACTCCAGTAGTAAGGTATCCAAAAGTTAAGAAAATGGACATCATACTCCTGATCTGAAGAATTTTCAAAAAAGAAATATTCGGTTTAATAAAGGGTGTTCATTGTACGATATTGATCCTTATTTTGTTTTAAACATACCTTATCATCATCGAATGTATTACCGGTTTCTGGATCTTTCTCCGAGACCAACAGACCAAGTAAATCTATACCTTCCAAATTATCAACATTTCCTTTCCTTTCGTCAATTAACGAGCACAAAACCTCAAACAATTGTTTTAGAGAATTATGAATTCGTTCGTTACGTAAATCATTAATCACACTAAATTGCTTGTCAAATAAACCACCAATAACATCCTCGTAAGCTTTTTTATAAAATCTCAAATCAAAATCTTGAGGCAAATCGGCACTGTGATTTCATTATAATAAGAAAGAAAACACGTTAGCTTACAAGGGGTCAAGACATAAAACTAATCAATTGATAAAATCGCTTGCCTGGTTAAAGCTTTAATGGTTGCCTTTAAAGAAAATTCGAGACTTTGATCTTGCATTCTGATCACATTTTCATGCTTAAAGACAATGTTTTTTTCCCATTTATCAATCATTTCCACTCCAAGGTTTCTGATATCATTATACTGGTCAGCGAAGGCTAGAAATTACGCGTTCATTAAGTATAATGATTTAACACGAAGACCTCTTTTTTTTTTTTATTTTATTTTTTTTTTTAAAAAAATTAACCTACCACCAACAGTTAGGGCGGGTCTGAACAATTTCCTATATTTACTTGCCCTTTTAGCACTTAAAACTTGTAAATTATCTTTACCCCAAACGGGTTCTAGAAATTGATACAGATGTTTAGGTCTATCACCAACGTGAAGACTTGATTTAATCGCCGTAGGATCAATAATAGATATAGTATTTTTTAGAGGTAATCCCGGTACGATCCATCCATATTCAAGATGTTTTTTACGAAGAAAAGAGACAAAACCGGCTTCTTTAACTTCATCCGGAATATGTTTATCTTCGATATCTTCGGGAATAATAGGTATAGTGGTAGGTGGCGAAAAAAACAAATATAAAGAGCTAATAACGAGTATAAAGGTTAAAAGAATTAAAATGAATATGAATTGCAAAGATATATTACACAAAGATATTTGTAAGGGAGGTAAGGGAGTCATTTTTTTTTGTTATACTTTTGATCACCCCTAAAAGAAAATATTTTCTAAAGGAAGATTGATTTGTAGAATTTGTTTTGTTTTTTAAGTGAATTGTACTACACAAATTAGGAAACCAACCATAAGGTCATATACTAAATTTATGGAATATGAGATCACTAGATCATGGTCAACATATTAAATACCAGACCCCTTCTAACAAAACATTAACCCCTAACCCCTCATAATCCTAAATTCCAATCCTAATCCCTAATCTCTAACCTAGCCCCTAACCAGCCCTATCGCTGATGGGATGGAATTATTATTAACCGATGTAAAGAGTTCGTTCGATTGATTCTGGAAAGAGTTTCCAAGGCGTTACTTTATGTGCCTTTAACATTTAAATGAAAAAAAAATTTTTTTTTTTAAAAGAATTGGAAGAACATGACAATAGGAAACAATCAATCCCGCGGTTAAATGGGTTAAATGGTCGTTAGGATATGTTACACGATTCAGCATGCATCAAAACTTTCAATTCAAGACAATAAAAAATTTTCATATGATTTATTGATTTGATCGACGGGTGAAGTACATACAGTACATCCCTTTCATAAATTTCATTATGAACAATCAAGGGAACATTTTACATTACAAGCAAATATCACATCGTGCAAAAATGCAAAGCACGGGTTGTCATATTGCTTAGCCTAATTTATCTCTTTTATGGAAACATTGTTGTTTCAAAAGTGATGTTAACCCAAATAATCATTATTAATGGATGAACTTGACAACTCAACTTTGACATTCCCTTTTTGGCGGTTGTATCACGGATTATTGTTTTGGTGACAAATATATTACTCGTTTATAAAGAAAATCTTAGAATTCCATTCTAGGCAGTTGAGGCTTTTATTTTGAAGACCTTCATGACATCATGGAACTTTCATTGATGTTGCCAGAATTAGTCATTCCGAAAAAGATGGGTGCCCAGAGTTTGTGGCAAAACAACTAAAAATACCATGTATTTTTTCTTTAAAAGTAAATATTTACATATTTATTTTATCTACAAAAGAAGAAGAGGAGAGGGTTTAATCTCTAAATTTGTACTTTTTGAGGTCATAATTTAGAAACAATAATAAATCAGATGTTTTCATTCTAATTGGTTCGGAGAAATTCTGAATTTTTGATCGAAGCAGGGCATAAAATAGGATAGCAAAATTTTCAAGACAAATATCCGGTTACATGAAATTTTACCGGATCCTTTTAAAATTTTCCGGAAAAATATCCGATTCAAATAAATTTACTAGAGATTATAAAATTGATAATCGAAGTTAAAATTGTTGATAACTTTTTATCCGGAAACTTTTCCGGTTTGAAAGATTTACCGGATATTTCAAAACCAATCGGGAGATCTCCGTTTTATACAGTTCTATTTTTGCCCTGAAAAGATCTGCATAGAAATCAGCCACATCCGTGGCTGAGTCTTTATGGAATTCCTTAATTTTCTAAGCCGAACATCGTGCCGTACGTTTTTTAGAGTTTAAATGCATAGTACATTTGAAACTGCTCTGCACATTTCACTTCACAGCAGCCAGTGAATTTGGTACTAAATCAGTAACGTGTCATGTTTATTTTAACACCAAAAGAATTTATTTAGCAATTTCTTTCTTCATTTTTTTTTTCGTTGTTTATTTGTTTATTTTATTTTCTTTATTATAAAAAAAAATATATCTCTTTTTGTTGTTTTCGTTATCAACAATAACAATACGTTTTTGTTCCTTTGAAAACCAATTTTATTTTCATAAATAAAATAAATTGATTGCAGGTTTTCAATGCTGAATTATCTCATTGTATGCATTTTTTTTATTCTACCAATGGATTAGAATAGTTTTAGAACCTTTCATTAAAACGTGTTTAATACTAATAGAGTTACATGGGCGCCTATTCTTTTTTTTTTTACAAATCCCCCAAAAAACTTTTTCGGAAGGCAATCTCCGTCAATAGTTAAAAAAAAAAAAAAAAGAAAAGTGTTCAATCCTCATTGTCTCCGAATTTTGTTAATTCATTATAAAACTTTTTCAATTTATTTTATTCTTAGGAACCCGTAAAAGAAACTTTTTTTTTTTCATTAATAGTATTTACCAAGAAAAGTTATTGGTAACGTTTTCTAAGACTTTCTTTTTTTTATTTATTTATAGGTCCAACTAAAAATAGAAAGTGAATAAATCAATTTAAACCTTATTTTATATTATAAAAACAGTGTCATTGTATATAATTATGAAATTTCATGTAGGTAAATAGTTTAGTTTACCGTTTACTAATCAACCAATCAACCATAAAAAGCCTTGATCTGCCAAGAAATAAAAAAAAATTTTGTTCATGTCACAGAATAAAAATTTTTATTTATTTATTTACTTTAAAATTTTTTACAACAAAAAAATAAAAATAAAAAATAAACCAAAAGTTTGTTATTGTCGAAAAATTTTTTTATATAAAGAGCTCAAATTTTCCTCCCAAATTTTTTTATTTCGCTTTAACATTACTACTTATTCTTCGGAGACTTAAAAAATAAAAATAAAATTTTTTAACAAAAATAAAAAAAAATTACTAAAAAAATTTGGTAAGTATCATTATTTTTCATGATAATTTTTTCATTTTAGATGGCGCAGTTAATCTAATCTTTAATTTTGCTCTGTTAGGAATCTTTATTTTAAAAAGATAATAAATATAAATATGTCTATTGAATACCAAAATCAAACAAATGAATTCCAACAATCCTCAATCGAGAATGTTAACACATTATTCGTACCTTCCTCCCAATTAATTACATCTCCAATGGAAGATCCATACACGTTCGGGGGAGAAAATTATTTTAATCAAGATTTCTGTTATTATTACTACAACAATCAATTAACACCGGAAAGCACATTTGAACAATCACTGACCGACACTTACAACGAAAACGGTGACAACGAAGAATTATACATAAATGAACAAGAAAATTCAATCCTAACTTGGTCACCCGAACTTGAAATACAAAATCATTATTATATCGACGATTTCCCTTATTTATATAATAATATCGCTGGGAATAATCCGGATTCCTTTAACTCTTTCGTAGGACAATCTTGCGAGGATTCAATAACAACTTTGGGTGAAAACTTATTGTTGACACAACCACTTTCTGAGATCACCCAAAATATAATTGAAAATCAACAGCACTTTCATCCTTATGATTGGTGTGATTTCTCATCTGTAACGTCTCAAGATATGCAACAACAATATATGATGGAAAATAATATTTCTTCTAAATTTGCGGAACGTTATGTTAATAACAACAATCAATGTATATCTTCAGAAAATTATTACACTCCTTGGACTGATTTTCAACTATTAGAAGCTTAAAAGATTGGCGGGAAAAAATAGATTTTATTGTGCATGATAAAAAAACCAAGAGAAAAACAAACACAAAAGAAATGGACTTTTTTTAGATGATTATTGCATTTTTTTTTTTTTTTATTCATTATTTCATTTGTACATTATCAGTTAAATTTAATTCTCTTTTATATATATACATATTTGTGATATAACCATGATTATTTTTGAAATCATTAAAATAAACGGATCAATTTGTCATTTCAAATATAAGATTCTTGAGGAAATTCGCGTTTTCATTGAATTAAATCGTCAATGTTGTAGGGTTCAGAATCTTTGAATGTGAATAATTAATTGATTTAACATCATTAAGATTCATTTTATAAAAATTACTTTGTTCTAAAATGAAATGTTTATGAAAATCTTATTAATTAAAGTGATTCAAATAAATAATTATTATATACAAATTAATGGACAATCTGATGTAATTACTGCCCATATGCTTGCTTATATTTACTTTTATTTAACAATATCCACGTATCTATCTATATAAATGAATAAAATGGAAAACTAAGAAATTAATTAGTATATATGCAAAAGTTTTCAACAATTTCACTTACTTTAATAAAATTTTTTTTTTTAAAAAAAAAAAAAGAAGCTCGTGTGCACAACTTAAATCTTTTTTTTCCAAAATTTGCAAATTTTTTGATCATAAATAAATAGTACTTTGGTATGGGAATCTTTTTTCTCTCTTTCTCTTTTACTTTCTTTTTTTTCTTTTTTACACATACATAACTTTTTTAATTGTCATCATTAATTTCGTGATCGTTCTCACTTGTGAAAGTGGCCAAATCCCTTTACATGATGAATATCATTTACACCCATTTTTTTAATAATCGCCCAATAATAAAGGGTCACCCTTCACATAAGCATTATACTGTCTCTCTTTTTTTTTTTTTTATGATTATGATTATGGTTATTATTAATTAATTAATTATTCTTTTTTTTTTTTAAATTATTATTATTTTTCTTTTTTTTCTTTTTTTTTCTTTTTTTTTTTTCTTATTATTTTATTTATTTATTTTTTTTTTTTTTAAATATAAGAAAAAAAAGGACCTACCAACGACTAGTTTGCCGTCGGTGTGCAAACTCGTAATGGAATTCATGACCGGGTCTCTCTCTTTCGTATGGTTCTCCGTGCCAAACATTCGGTCTACGGCCTCCTGGGTATCCAATCGGGGACCTAGATCGCCCGAAAGGTCGTTCGTATCTTTCATTATGTCTACCGTGTCTTAGTTCTTCGTACATAGCCATTGACACACCACGCGGTGGGTACTTATCACGAAATTCTTGTCCGGGATTTCGAACATAATATCTTTCATCGTATTCGGTTATTGATCGAGTACGAAATCTGCTAGGAGATACTGACCCCGTTAAAATATAATCATTCCGAACAGCTCTTCTTGGACTCGCAGATCTACTTCGATTTCGATATCTCCTGTAATCAGAGTTTGCGCCCTCTTTTTCATACCTATAAGCATTAAATGGAGATCTGCTCCGCCGTGATCTATAAATTGTCGGTGAACTCGGCCATTGCTCAACGCCCGTCATTGCTGGGCTTCTTTCTCGCATTCCTAATCCTAATAGATCACTTTGACGACTGATGTCCTTGTGCCTGTCATAGCCATTGTTGTCGTTGTTACTATTGCTAACGTTACTGTTGCTGCTGCCGTTGTTATTGTTGAATTGTCTTGCGGAGTCCTTCTCCGCTTCTTTTTGTATGTGTTGTCTTTCCACTTGTTGATTACAGGGAACCCATCTCGGGGGTTTAATTCTGGGATGTAAACCTTTCTTAATCTTGTCTCTTAATGCTTTTAGTTTCGTAATTATTTCGGCGTTCGTCTCTCCAGGTCTTCGCGTCTGTTGCTCAGTTGCCTCCTTCTCTTGTTGAGGCATTTCTAACCGCTCTGTCATTTCTAGTCGTTCTGTCATTTCTTGTCGTTCTTGTCGTTCTGCCATTTCTGGTCGTTCTGTAATTTCTGGTCGTTCTGCCATTTCTGGTCGTTCTGTCATTTCTGGTCGTTCTGTCGTTTCTGGTCGTTCTGTCGTTTCTAGTCGTTCTGTCATTTCTTGTCGTTCTGTCATTTCTAGTCGTTCGGTCATTTCTTGTCGTTCTAAAGGCACTTGATTATCAGATAATACTTCTTCCTTTATTGGTGGATCCGATGTCGTAGTTGGCACAATCAAGCTAAGTGAACTCACATTGTTATCCTTTGTGGACTGCCGAGACAAAACTTGATCCAGCTGTTTTGATCCCTGTACTTGTACCTGTGCTTGTATTTGTGCTTGCACTTGATTAACTTGGTTAACATTAACTTGATTACCGTTCCAGCTTGGAACAATTTGTTGCGCGAACGGCTGCGCAGACGTCATCGTTATAGGCACTTGCGAATCTACTGTTGAAACTGCTTGTGATGCAGCGTTATTAACATTAACATTATTCATACTCGCACTCAACAATTGTTGCAGTTGAGCCTGGAGGTATTGCGCCGTCTGTTGTGGATTTTGCACATATCCTAGATTTTGAGTATTATGTTGCAAAAGAAATGTTTGGGCTTGCTGATTCGATGCTTGAGATCCAAAAAGATTTGTATTATTTATCTGTTGCGTTTGTTGCTGTGGATAATGTTGTAAAAAAGGCCAGACTTCCAAGGCACTTTGAAGAAGTGGCCCTAATGTTGGATCCAAAAGTGCTGCTGCCGCACTATTTCCATTTGATTGCTGCCCAAAAAGTGGAATACTCGCGTTATTAACTTGCAGGGTTCCGGTAACATGTTGTTGCATATTTCCAGTTACGTGTTGTTGTAAATTTCCAGGTATATGTTGTTGCATGTTACTAGAAGCATGTTGTTGCAAATTCTCTGCTACATTTTGTTGTAAATGCATTGAACCCTGCTGAACGTTATGACTAAATCGAACATCATTGACGTTATGAGGATATTGTTGAGGCAAACTTAGATGTCCACCATTAATCTCTAAAGAAGTGAAGAAACATAATATCTCCAAATTAGTCATTGAAACCGTGAAACAGATAAATAACCGTTAAAATAAATTCAATAAAAATATTGGTTCAAAATATACAATCAAATATGTTCATATTCTTATTCCTTCGTATTATACATTTCCTCCAATTATTGAATATACTTGCCTGTAGAACCATGGTTTCGTTGTGTGTTTACAACATTATGCTGACCTTGTATTTCCAAACTACCTCTGTGTACAATTGGCGGACGTCTGGCAGTGAATTTCTCGCCCCACCTGCAACCGACACGGCAATTGCTACGGCATTTACTGTTACATTCGTATTTCTTATGACCGGGAAGACCACAGTGATGACAACGTTGTGATTCCATGAATATTTTGAGTTGGGAAAGAGAAAGCGAGGAAAGACTTTTGTATTATATAAGGATAGCTTGTTAGTTGTTCGTTGAAATCGCAAACTAATCTGAAGTTATGAGAAAAGCTGGACACTTGGTGAGAAACGAGAAATTTTTTTTTTTTTTTTTTTTTTTTTTTGAGATTTGCGGAATTTATAGTAATCATGCATCCTGACGCAATCAAATTGGCGATTATGTGATACAAAAATTACCTAATTTCCATCTGCGGATGATTAAGTGACCAGATAATCAAGCGCTTCACGTGTTATTTAAAGACGCGGAAATTATAATACATACTTTTGACCAAATAAATGAAATTACTCTGACCATTTTATAATCACGATGCGTGGTAAACGTAATAAAGTGTCTCCATGGATTTACGACTTGTAAAAAGTAAAATACGTGCGAATAGCAAAATACAGTTTGATCAGAAATTACACTATACTTTAAAATTTTGATGGTTTTAGGCAAAAGTTTATAATTAAACAAGTATATAAAGTAACTAATTCAAATGATCTTTACTTTACTTTTTATACAAGTCATTTGTTAAAAATTTAATTTAATATTAAAGAATTAGAAATAATATAAAAAAGATTGTAATTATTTAAAATATTTAATTAGAAATATGGGATATATGTTAAGAAAAGACCATATTGCAAAAAAATAAATTTAAAATAATAAATATTCTGGATTAGGTTAATAATACTGAATTTAGTTTATTTAAATACTTGAATTTATTTATAAAAATTTATTATAAAATTTATTTTATTAAGAAAATAATCAGATTTTTCAATTAATTAAAAAAAATATCTAAAAATAATTTTGATTGATTTTAATAACTTAAATATATTCTAAAAGAAAATAAAAAAAAAGCTCATTTAAATTAGTTTTATTAATTTATTATAGATTAATTTTTTAAATAAATAAAAAATAATAAAAAAATAATAAAAATCATTTAATATATAATATTTAATTTATACTTCTAAAAATAATATTTTAAAATAATATTTAATTATATTATAAAATTTATTCATTAATATTAATTTTAGAATTTTAAGCAATTTGGCTTAATTTCTATTATAATATTTTATAATCAATTATACTATCAAATATTTAAATTAATATTATATCTTATAATCTTTTTAATATTAATTTTAGAATATTAATTTTATACTTTATAGTTTATTTATAATTAATTGAGAAAATATAAAAGATATAAATCCAAAAGACCTTTAAAACCAATAAGACTTAATTTATTTATATATCTTAAAATTAATTCTAAAAAAAATTTTTTAATATAATTTAATATTTAAAATATTAAAAAAAATTTAAAATTTTATTTATAAAAAAGTATTTAAAGATTATTATTTATATTATCACTTTAACTGTTTTACTTACAAATTTGTAAGCAATTTTATTTATTAATTACAATCATTTTTAATTATTTTTAAATATTTTAAAATTTATTATTAAAAATTAATACTTTTATAATAAATTTTATGGTATTTTCTAAGTAAAAATTAAAAAAAAAAATGTAATTAAGTAGTGATGTTTTAAAATAAATAATTAAAATTTAAATTTATATATCTTACTATTTATCAAATCTCAAAAATATAAAAATACTACCATTTATTAGAACTTAATGTGATAATCCAATAAACTAAATTTTATATTTTTGTAATAAATTATTTTTAAAAATTAAAAAATTAAAAAATTAATATATATTGATAATTATGAATTTTAAAAGTTTAAAAATATTACTATTAGATATTTAAATATATTAGTTAAAATAATTCAAATCAAATCTGATTTTAAATTAAATTTTAAATGAAAATTATTGATATTTAAATTCTGGTTGGTTACTAATTAGTAGTTAATCAAATATACTTTATAAAAAAATTTGAAGTTTATTTAGTTAAACTTGCTAATTAAATTAACAATATTTATAATATTTCTGTAATTTCTTAAATTTTTTTATCTTTAATTAATAATAATAGTATATTAAAGTTTTATATAAATATTTCATATAGTCTTGACAAATAGTTAGTTGGTTAATAAGATAATTAGTTAGTAAATTATAAGTTAGTTTAGTTTTAATACTTTATTAAGTTATTTAAGAATTTATAATTTAATAAGTTTATGAACAAGAGCTATTGGAATTATTGAATTATATAGATCCAAATTCTTATTTAATAATTCTAACTTTATCCTTACAACCTAAAATTTTTAACTCATAACCTAAAACCAATCCATTATTGTTGCATAAAAATTTCTATTGACACAAATAAGACCTAGGATTATTAGTATAAAGTGTTAACTTCAGAAATCTAAAATTTTGTTATATGTATTGAAGTCCATTTTTCAGTCGGTAAACTTCGCAATTAACTTGTATAATAAACTTAATGTTATTGAATTTTTAAAAAGTACAAAAAACTTGCAAATATTCAATTTTAATATTATAAGATTTTTCATTTTTTTAGAAATAGTTATGGATGCATAAAGAATCAATAAGATAAATTAATAATGTATTGTCTTATTTACATTTGTCATTATTTTCACATTTAAAGTTTAAGATATGATGATATGTCTTATTATTATCATTAACTTCTTAAATACTGTGAAAGAAAAAATAAGTTATTATGTTTTTAAAATATAAAAAATACTTATAAAATGAATAAATAAATAGCATGATACATCATCAATACGAAATAACGAAATGTATTGGTACAATTTTTTTTTATTATGGCCTCCAGACCCTAAATTTTTTTTTTTTTTTGCATCTCTTTACAAAAAAATTCTCTTCCCAACTTTTTCATTCAACTACGTTTCTATTTAGATGAACTTTTAAAAAACATATGATCAAGCACTCCTTGTTTACTCGTACATGTAGAATTCAAAAATTCTTTTCGTAATGCAACCATAGGTTTCATAATTGCAATATTCTCCATCTTTTATAATAGCTTCGCTATCATGTGGAATCCAATTCCAATGATTTGCGCGCATCATTCTTAAAAAGTTTCTTTTTCCATACGACAAATGTCACTAATATCACATTTCATTGACAGTGTGATATCAAAAACAAAAATTCAAAGAAATTGGATTTGCGATTTTGAATGTTTATATTCACAATTTAGGTAGAAAGAAAATACAAATTTGAGAATAATAATGATGGTGATAAAAGAGACTTAAAATCCTAAAAAAATCCATCAGATTTTCCGGTTTTTATTTTTTATTTTTTTGTAATTATTCCTTTTTGTGCTACTTTTCGGGAGGTATCTATTTCCATAATTTCATTTTTAGTTTCATGTCTTTTTTCAGTTTTTTGTTTATTACACTTTTGGGTTTTTTTCGCTTTAGGCAGCAGTTATAAAACGATTTTTATTTCATTTATAAAATTCGAGCAGCGATCAAATTTTTTAAGATTCCTCTTTCGAGTGGATCATTAGGTACCAACATTATATTCCGATCTGACAGAGTTTTCTTGACGACCTAAAATTTTCACCGTTGCAATTATATCATAAGGTGGTAGTATTCTATAGGTAGTGAATGCGCCAATACTATTTATTGAGTATTGAATAAAAATGACATTACATTTTTAATATTTGATATTTAATTTTAAATAAGAATAAAAAATAATTTTCAAGTACTTATGGTTATAAATGCCAGCTTTCCAAATGTCAACCTCGCATTATTATAAAGAAGGAATTCTGACATATTTCATAATATTTACCCACGATATCATTGTAATATAATTAAGTTACGTCGAACTCAACATTACATTTAAGTATACTGTTTTTGGTTTCATTTGTATTGTTAGCTTTGCTCTTATCTAAATTATTTAAGGCAGACTATAATTTTACAGTCGATATAAATAAGCATTGTTAAAATCTTATTTGTAATTCAACTAATTTGACTTTCTCTTGTAACGAACTACATCAACATCATGTGATCGTCATGACAACATTTTGATGTACCTCCACGCCAGTTGACAATTACCATAACAACACCCTAAGCTGTAGATTTTTTTCCTGCTTATTCACGTATTTATGGATTCCAAAAACAATTGAAGGAGAATTTGATTCGGTTCTGGTGATCATTAATCCATTGTCATGGACAAATATATTTCTTGTACGCTAAGAAGAAGATGATGAAGTTTTAACATTTTAATGACAATAAGGCAAACCATCAATTGAATCGAAAATAATTTTTTTTATATTTACCAGGTCACGGGTGAATTATATTCTCCGAGTGTAAACACATCTGAAGGTTATCTTTCAATTGAAACTTGTTCCTTATATAATCCATCAAGCATCAATTATTAGCGTATTGCTAAACCATAACAAAGTTCCCATCGTGAATTTTGTAATTCGAGATATTAATTGATATTCGGTCGGTAATATTAGAACTTTACGAAACAATTTTAACTGAAATCAAGAATAATTAATGATCATCCAAATAATTTTTTCCTCATTGATCAATGCCCAATTGACTGAGAAGTTAAAACAATTTATACTTCATTCTTTATATTGAGCCATCTTTTAAAGATTGGCATTCTTTTTTTTTTTAAAAAAAAAAAATAAACCGAAAACTGGAAGTGAAACTAAACGACAAGCAAAAATGAAGTATAGTATGTAATCTGTAAGCAAATTACTTTCAATCACGTGAGTATCCTAAATACGTGATGTGACTCACAATGAATGATCGAAGCGTTTGATTGCTAGTTATGGTAAGGTAAAACAAGTTTTTGTGGGAATATATGAATAGGTTTTTTTTTTTTTAAAAAAAAAAAAATCCTTTTCATTTAACAGACGAAAAATATCTCTAATAAAAAGAGGAACGAGAAACAACAAGGCGAAGGTCAAAATATTTTATATTATTATAATTCTAAAAATTTCACCTGCCGCGGAAATGGAAGAATAATTGAATAAACCGTTACTAAGTTTAGGGGTAAGTAGTCTTACTGAGTTATTCTGTCGAGTCGTTGTGTATCCGAAGCTTCTCTGCCACTAGGTGTAAAAATAATCTGAGGAATTGAAAGCTCTTCGTGGCCACAGTGGAGTGGGGGCACCCTTCAGACCAGTGGAATAAAGAAACCTTGAAGGAAGTTTCTATGATGAAGGTCAACTGATTCGTAATGAAGAATTGGTTATGCAACTTCCTTCGTAAAAATCGCGGAAACTTATAAATTCTTGGCGTATTTGTTTGCTACTGAGAGTGTTTTTGTTCTTTCTGTGAACGTTCTTCCCTGTTTCCGATGTCTTCCAAATTCCTGGAAGTTTAAATGGTAAATAGGATACACGAACCAAGAATCGAAAGCTCCTCGTGGCCACAGTCACAACGACTGGCGAACGTTCTTCTTGATTCTTGACGATGATGACGCAAATACTCACATTTTATAGTTTTTATTTTTAGTGGTCCAAGATACACATATGAATGCGCCTGTATACTTTGCCGCAGAAGTGCTACGTTGCTATATATATACCGTAAAGTCAAATAGTGCTTTTTTAAGGAAACCATATACTTCTTCTAATTAGGCACTTTGATCAAATTTTATGTATTTCTTAGTGAATCGACAGATAATTATAATAAATTTGATTTTGTATTGTATTAATTGATTCTTCGTCAATAAACAAAAGTGGCACAACTTCTTTCATGAAAATCTTGGAGAGTCGTTTTATTTATTTTATTTTATTTTATTTTATTTTTTTTTTCACATGATGCTAAATATGATGATACATATTGGGGCAGCGATATTTTATTTTATTACGTGAAGAAATTATCTTTAACAGAAAAAAAAAAATCAATTTTTATCTATTAGAAATGTCTTGAATTTAAACAATCAACTTTAAAGCATCCGATATTTGTTATGGACATTGGTCTTCGATATGTTTATTTCCGAGCAGTAAAACAGAATCGTGACAAAAAATATCACGTGAATTTTCGTGACACATTTTGAAGAATCCTCGCATAATTCATTAAAAGTAATAGATTTCCATTTGAGAAAGAATTTCACAGTAAAATACATCATTGAGCATTACTTACTAAATTCAAATGCAAAACAAACCAGTTGTACTTCGGAACTTGTTCTCATTTAAGCATTTTCTCACGCTAGGCTACTTCATTGGTCACATGCTAAATCACCATATATAACCATGTCTCGACCGTTAAATTTTTGAGAAATGGAGTTACACAATGCTCATCATTGTGTAATACTGCATGAATATCGTTACTAAAACAGGATCCGCAGGCAAGCTTGTGAATTTAAAGAAGCGCAATTTATTTTCCATTATGAATTCGAATGTTCAAATTTTTTTTTGGAAAACACCGATTCCATTGAAGTGAACGGATGTGAAAATAGCAAAAAAAGATTGTACATTGGAACTTGTTCTCATTAAGCATTTTCTCACGCTAGGCTACTTCATTGGTCGCATACTACATCACCATATATAACCATGTCTCGACCGTTAAATTTTCGAGATATGAAGTTACACAATGCTCATCATTGTGTAATACTGCATGAATATCGTTACTAAAACAGGGTCCGCAGGAATTCGAATGTTCAAATTTTTTTGGGAAAAAACTGATTCCATTGAAGCGAACAGATGTGAAATAACAAAAAAAGAAATAGATAGAGGATTTTCACGTAAGTTTAATGTCATTTTTAGTAATCGCCAAATAATTTACAATTTCCATCCAATAGATCTACGTATTAGGGAGTTTGTAATGTGTGTAGTTTCGCTATATTCGCCTCTTATTTTCGACATGGGCAACGTTCTTAGGCAATCCAAGATGTCAAACCTGAATTAACTCTCAGCGTTTTTTCGTTAGCAAGTTAAATACACATCCAATTCATGGCATCATCACACAACTTATTCGTTGCCATCTTAATAGCCTTTCTGAATGTTGACTCGCATGTAGGATCCAGTACAATTTGTTGAATTGGCATGTGATCATTATGAATTTGATCATGATGGTTGAATGTGAATCAGGAGCTAACATTAGAATTGAGGACAAAGATAATATTTCGTGAACATTTGACTCAACAAGCAAGCCTCCGTTCTTTGCGATCCTTGTTGATTCACTCTGATATTTCTGGAACAATTGAAAAACATTGGTCTTTCCTAAAAAAAAAAATCGTTAGCCGAATCCTTATGCTCAAAAGATAATTCACATGGAATGTCACCAATTGTTATATATCATCATCCTCCTCTTCAAGGAACGGATTATCAGTGAGCTTTACTGACTGACTCCTTAATGTTAGACTTCATGGCGACGGCAAAATATCTCTATCTGACTTATAATTCTGTTTTCTCTTCTTTCTAGATTGGTGTTCAACATATGCAAAGTCAGACAAAGTTTTAGATGTTTTACTATGCTCTTCTACTATAGTCTCATTCAGTACATCTCTAGATCTTTCATTCTATATAAAACGAATATTTATCTATATTTAATGATAACATTAGATCTACAAGTTAAAGGTAGACCTTACCAGAAGTAAATCTTTGTCTGCTTATTGTAAACTTGGAATTTAGCTTAATATTATATGTTAAAGTTCAACAAATTCCTCTATCTGTATTTCATAGATTCTTGCAGAAATATCAGCCTCTTTTAAACTCACCCTTTTTTCCAAATTTATTTTAATCAAAAAATAACTGATTTTCCTACCAGGCTTTGTAGCTTCTTACAAAAAAATTCAAATTTCATAAATTCATGATGATTTTTTGAAATTTCTGAAAAAATGATTTATAATTGACTTTTATGAGTTTATAGTAAATTTAGCAGAAATATATTCCATAACACATTTGAAACATATTTTAATAGATAGTGTTTAAATCTTATTTGAAATAGGATGAAAATGTATTTCTATACGAACAAAAGTATTCCCTCATAATTCTTATCCTAAAAATCATATTTCTTGCAAAAAAGTCTTAATATTAGCCTAATTCATAATCTAAAAAAGTATACTTTATGTTATTTAAACATTCTCTTAGCTCCCTTCTTTTTTTCTCTGATTTCATCTTTCTCAAGCCACTTTAACTGTTATATGATTGCTAATGCAATTTTTATCTTACTGATTGATTATTTAAATGCATACCATTCCTTATAATATTTCAATGTATCTCAACTTTTACATAATATAGACAAAAAGTAAAAAAATCTAACTATTTCAGTTTTTCTTTAGCATAGTAGTATCAGTTATAATGCAAAATATATAAAATCAATTTTTGTATAATCTATTATATTCTGGTCCTCTTGAAATTTTGTTTAAATAAGAATCCTAATAAACACATAATAAATATGGAGTTAATATATATGCGTTGTTAACCCTACGCTCAACCGTCGAACTTAGGGCAACTATGACTTAATAACAGGGAGTAACGTGCGAGAAACTAC